>VXBT01005880.1:4261-55466 GCA_013400235.1 Oriolus oriolus | reverse complement strand
TAAAAAAAAAAAAAAAAAAAAAAAAAAAAGGAATTCAAAACTCCCCATCTTCAGCAGAACATCGGCAGAAGTGTGACATTCTCACCCCTCCTATTTATTTTTAAGCACTGAGAGTCAGCAAGCAGTGCAAAGTGTGTTACTGGTGTATCCTTCATCCAGTGCAGAAAGCAAGGACATAACCTACGTTCTGCTGTGCACAAAGTCAGTGAAGGAGACACCCTCAGATTCATGCAGACCTGGAGCAACAAACAGCATTTTCTGTAGCCCTGGCTGCTTGATGTTATGCACCTGTGGAGCTGCACTTTGAACTGACATTCCCAGTGCACTTTGCAGGCCTTATACATTGCCTGTAACATAACTAAACCACTGGCTAGAGATGTGGTGAGGGATTAGGCATAATCTAAGCACCTAAACTCGATGAAGTGCTGAAAATGCAAAAAGGCAGCATTAAAATCACCCAGCTGTGCTCTGTCACACAGTGGCAAACTCACGTTTTTCACCCAATTCCTTTGCTACGGCTTCACATGTGCACCTCATTCAACTCACTCATTTCCTGACATACTTATAGGACCACAAAACACAATTTAGAGATATTTTGTTGTTTCCCAGAATCACATCTTCTTACCTTTTCACTGAGGGGTTTTGAGCTGTGAAACTCTGCTGTTTGAGGAGGTCAAAAATACAAATGGTCTCAGAAAATATCTAAACAAACTAATAGAGAGGTCTATTGTCCACTCTGATTACTCCAGTCCAGTCTGGACTCCTTCTACCACTCCACAAGTCCCCATGCCAGTATTTATTATCAGGAAGGGCTAAGCTTTTTCTTCCTTTCAACACTGGCTACTGTCAATGAAAAAGCTGTAAGCTAGAGGGACACTTGCCTGAGTCAGTCTGGCTGTTCTTAAGTCTTTCATTACTGGAAATACGATATTACAAACACTGTGTTTAATTCCCAACAATAATGCGGGGCCTGGCCAAAATGTCTCAATGTATGGGAAAAGCTTCCATGTTTTTTAAACAGACCTCAGATCAAATTCAAACACTGCTTGCACAGGTAAGAGAAGCTCGGGGATCCCTTCTGAGATCCCTGTGGATGTGATCTCTTGAGCCTTGCATCTTTTGACAATGTCATTGTAAGATACCATTCCATCCCGCCTCAGAAGTAACATTTTTAGCAATACTTTTATTGCTAAATACTTCTACTTTTTACATTTTGTTCATACTTACATAGACAAGACCTTCACCTCAATGATGTCCTGCCTTAATTCCAGGCATTTCGTAGAGTTGTATTCCAAAGGCCCTTCATAAAACTCAAAATACCTGAGGCAAGATAAGAAAAGATATCATAAATAAGGTTTAGACTAGAATAATTGTCTTGCATATCAACAGAATTTTACTGAAATTTGTTATTTATGACTTTTGCCTAATTTGAAGCTGCACTGCCTGGCCCATAGGCAGCTTATTCCTTCATGGGAAAGCACAGATGTCCTTGCTGATCCTAGAACACTCACCCATGCCCAGTTTGTCCATTCCTACAGGAGTTCATCTATCTTGAAGCAACAACAAGGACCAGCTACCTTTTCTAGCAGTCAGCACTTGGCAGCTGGAACTGAAAGTCAGAGCAAAAGAACTGATCATTTAAGGAACACTGTTCCCATCTTTTGGGTGCCTGACTGTGCTGGGTTGGAAAAAACAGCACCATAAAAGTGATAGAGGTTGTATTCTGTCTGTGAAGGCTATTCCATAGCTCCTGAGCAACTGAGCTTTTAACTGGGATTTACTCTTCTGGTCTGTTTGGAAGGGAATGGAAACAGGGATTATTTTCTGGGAAAAAAGAAATTGAGAACAAAAGGATTTTTATGCGCAGACACAGCACAAATAACAGTGACATTCTTGATTAAAATATAGGCACAATTTTTTTTTTTTTTTTGGCTAATTTCTTCTCCTTAGTCACTGAACTGAAGGGGAAGAAAAACACAATGGTAGCTCCTCCTGCTTAGGGAAAAGAGAAAGCCCAGGCTGTCACATGAACTCAATGAGTCTGTACTGAAATGACAAACAAGATTCAGGGTTTAAACCAAGCTCCGTATCAGTTTCGCTCCTAATCATTAGAAGTCTGTATTAAAACCTAATTCCTAAGACTTGCACAGGCCCATAAAGCACTCGAGAGGACAATGAAAAACTAAGAGAAGATGAGCTGGAGAAGAATAGGTATTATGGACAAGGCTAGAGCAAGTTCTTTTGATGGATCCTGTAAAGTCCTGGAATTCAAGAGGCTGTAACTCCAAACTATTTTTTGAATCTTCAATAGGAAATATAAAGATAAGATTTGTGGAAAAGCTTCATTTAAGCCATCACTGGAAACGTAATATTTTAGGTTTGTGTCATTGCAAAATAATATCAAAATTCATGTTTGACCCCTGTGTGACTGAGAAAAGTCCAAGAGTCAACCAAAGCAATTTGCTTTCAACTGGGAACATTTTTGTCCTGTCAAGTGCTGCTTTGGAAAGTGTCTCTTTCACCTCTCCTGGAGGTTTTCACCACCTCAGCTTTGCCAAACCCCAAACCAACCATTTCTGTGATACAGCGAGAGGTACAAACCTTGAGACTGAAGGGAGGAAGCCCACGCCTCAAAGGTGGCAGGAGGAGAACCAAAAAAATTCCTAATAAAGAAGTCAGAAAAACCCAATAGCTCATCTTTAAAAAATGTGGCTATTTGGAAATGTGTTTCTATAGCCTTCAAGGCAACAAAAAACCATTTTTGAGTTTTGTAAAGAAAATTATGTAGTTAAAATATTCCATTAATCAGTGAGAACTCTGTGAAAGGACCTCCTCAGCCTCATGAAGGGAGGTCTAACATAAATCTTCATCTGGACTCTCACCAAAAGGCTTCGATTCCCCTTCCAATTTTTCACCTGAATTGTTCACCTGGATGTTCAGCATTTACTAAGGAGCAGCTGAAATCCACTGCCCTGGCACATCTCCTGTGTGCTTGTCTTGTTGAGCTGGAGCTGAGCAACTTGTGAAAGAGGCTTCAACTGGATTTGGATTAAGAGCCCACCTGCTTGCACCACGCCAAAGCCCTGTGTGAATACTCCAGGTAACTTCCCCAGACTAAACCAAAATCTCTCTTTAGACAACGCCATAGAATTTCTTACTGATCACAGAATTTTCCAGGGCTGAAGGAGTCCCCTCTGGCTGCCAGTACAGACAACGTTTTCATCCTCTTGAAATGATCATTTCACTGACTGTCTTTTGCAGTATCAATCCTTTTCTTTGGTTCTTGGAGTCAGACAGTGCTGGTACCCTGGATGTGCATGCTCTACACAGTAACTAGGGGCAGGTACACACGCCCACACAACACTCAGCACCTTACATACCCCTCCTGCTTCTCAGGGTGTGCAGGAGATAGCAATGCCTGTGAGCCTCATCCTCACCTGTCACCTAACGCTTCATTTCAGTACCATGAATGTGCCTCAGGACAGATAAGTAGAGCAAAAATCTAGATTAACATTTATATTTATCTTTCCTGTGCACTTCTGGCTGTGCTCCTAAGTTGGAGAGAGGCAGCTCAGATGTCAAACAGCACATGCTGTCACGTGGGAACGCCACAGCACAGGAAAGCTGGCTTCAGGCTGTGGCACTGGAGTCAAAGACGTCATTTTATGAAATGGAGATGCAATTTCCTGTGTCCCAGCCGTTCCCTTTGATCACTGCCTGTTTACTCAATCCACAGACCAAAAATAGAAATGAAAAAGGATGTGTTACCAAAGCAGCAGAAGGTTAAGGAGGAAAGGATTGGGTCAAAAATAAACCACTTCTGGATCGGAAAGGAAATCAATCCATGAGGCAACACTGCATTGCTAGGAGAGCTATTCCATGAGCCTACAGCTGGGGAAAGCACAGGACTGTCCTGCCAGTCTCTAATCTCACAATAGCTTCAGCTTTCCCAACAGAGCCACTGGGAGCATTGAATTCACCATTTGTGGAAGCGCAGAGGGACAATCCATGGGCCAGGCTGGGTGACACAGTGCCGATGGGACACGTGCCTCCTGCAGCAAAGGCAGGGCACACCAGTGGCAGTGCCATTCTGCACAGAAACGGGAGAAGATGCTGCTGGCCATGGAGTCAGTTTGACTGAAGCCACCTCAATGATCCCAAGCTATTGAATAAACATCCTTTGGGCTGTCCTTCATCGTCCCTGAGCCTCACTGGAGCACACAGCCAGCCACTAAAACCTCCTTAGCCGTAATGCTACAGATGCTGCCGCACGTCGCTTGCAAGCAATAATGGTGCTGCAACAGCACTAAGGATTTTTCAAGACAGTTCTTGGCCAATTGGCTCAGGAAGAAAGGTCTCCTCTCTTTCTCCCAGGAGTGTTCATGCTATTTATTTGCTTCACAGCGATTGCTCCTGCTGCAGACACCACAGGAAATCAGCAGAGGCAGTTCCCTGGAGCACCGGACAACCTCTTCCCGCAGAAGTGCTTCATGCTGTGCTTTCCTAGAACGCAGCTTTTGCACAGCACCAGGCTGTAGCACGAGGAGCATGGGTTCCCTCAACCTCCAGAGATATCGTTTAAAGCCACGTCCTCCTCTTGCAAGGGTCTGGTCCTGCAGGGTGTGTTTGGAGATCAGGCCCCCACGCTTTCCCAGAGGAAGCATCAGTCTCACCCACTCCCTGGTCTCTGAGAGCTCCTTCTGCCTATTAACTCCTACTCTAAAACATGTAGTTCCCTGTGAACGAAGATACATTTGCCTGTCAGAAAGCTTTATTAGCACAAATGGAAACTGTCCTCCCCATCATCCTCCTCAGTCTGATCTCCAGCTAAGAAACAAGGGTGTAGTTCAGTTTATTTTGATTTATGCTCTTGATTAGTGACAAGTGACAAACCTGACTATACTACTTACTCCTTTTGCAGCAGGAAGGGTCTGTGTTTGGCTTTACAAGAATGACAGCCAAGTTTTATATTATCCATAAAACAGAGTTGATCTGTCGCCGCCATGATGTCCTCTCCCTGCATTTTTTCACTTCCCCTGATGAAACATAAATAACTTTTATCCCTTTAAAGGCCACAAGTCTACAGGAAAACCAGTACAAGAATTCATTATTCTTTACCTTAGAGAGCACAACTGCAAAGGGATCACAACAAACAGCTCAGCTGCATGTAGGATTGTGCTTTCCCAGGGCACTACACACCACTCACTGCTCTGTGTCTGCTCACGTCAGTTGTAGCTTTCAAACCTACAACACCTTTCCAGGATCAGATCCTGCGCCTGAACACCACAAAGGCTGCAAGTGCTCGGAACGGACTGGTTTTTTACAGCTCACTGCACTGAGTGCCCAGAAATTAAATGCTGTTCACTCTGTAATTTTCCATTTTTGACTGACTGAAACTTTCTTCTTTTCTAACCTTCACGTCCCCCATTGCAACCTCACCTCCAGCTGAGCTGCCTACTGAGCTTGCTAGTGAGAGACACATTTGGTTTCTCAGTACATCAGCTAACACTTGGGTCTTTGATCATCTGCAGTTGGGCTGCTCCTGCTTTGATCAGAAGTAAGCTTTTCTTGATCACACTACATGAATTAAAAAGCCTGAGACTTCAATCCTGCCTTCAAGTGACGCTGGGGTTGAGACACTGATTTGTCTGATATACTGAACAAAGGTTTTAAAGTATAATTTAGTGCAATGGTCAGGCATCTTTCAAGCAGGACCATTTTCTCAAGCTGCCTTCCCATTCATTCTGCTCGTTCCTGCAGTGCCAGTTCTCGACACTGTTTGCAGCGAGGCTGCAGCACTTGTGTGGCGAGACCGCAGAGCATTGCAGGAAGGATTCCACCTACCCTGCAGGAAAAACAAAGATCTTTCCAAAAATATACATTATCCAGTGACTAAGAAATGAGAATAAATGAACCAAGCCCTGCAGGCTTCTACTAAATACTTATTAAGAGTGCTGTCCAATTAGCAGTGCCTGCACTCATCAGTGTGGGCAGATCCACGGCCAGCCTTGGGTCGAGACTCACCTTCCTCACTCAGGAACATTCCAAGTGTGCCAGAGCACATTGCTCAAAGCACAGGGGATTCACATCATCTGACAAGGCCAGCATGGGATCTTCAGGTCCCTGTGGCAAAAATACTGCTGGGGTGGAACCTATCACCGCTACAGAGGCCCTGGAAAATTCATCCAGAGTAGAACACAGAAGGTGTTGACTTCATCAGAGCCCACTGTGAGAGACCAAATCCCTCTGGCCTTTGCTTCTGTTAATACTTCTATGTGACATTAAAAACCACAAGATTTGGTCGAAAGGTTCAAGGGCTTGACATCAATTCAGGGATTTTTCTCCCTCAATAAGAGCATCCTACCATTTCACATGGCCTGTTCTCCCAAGATTACTTTGTCCCATTGGGAGGGGATGATCCCCGGCAGGTAAAGAAGCTGATGTAGATGTGGCAAGGGAAGCAGGAATGTTTGATGCTCTTAGACTAATTTAAACTTCATTAGGACTGTGGCACAAAAGAAATCACATTGCTGCTTGTGCTGTTTCTGCTGTTTGAGAGCCTGAGTCGACTTGTCCACAACGCCATGGTGCTCAAAAGGCTGAACTGAGACAGGAGATGTGGGCTCAACAGAGGAGACTGGAGAAGCAGCAGGCTTCTTTTACACAGCTTGATGAAATTATTTGACTGTCTTATCCATGGGGGCAACAAATACTAAAAAAGACAGTTCACATTCCACCTGTCTACCACGTGCCGATGACAATGCCACTGGCAATAACTGGTTTAAATCCTTTACCATCTTCATCTCTGATGCTGGTAGATGCATTAGATGTCTAACTAATCATGAACTTTTACTATGTGTCTGTAGGTGGGAACAAAATGTGCCACCATAATCTGTACCACGTAAAAAAATTAAAATATAAGCAAGAGAAAATGGTCACATATCTCTGTATACATTGTGTAGTAATAGCTCTTCTGAATTACTGCACTCAGTTCTGACATTTCATCTTTGGGGGTTTGAGACACTGGAGAGAGTTACAAAAGGACCTGCAGAAATTCTCTGGATTCTAAAAAATTATGAGAGGCGTGTGAAGCTTAATCTAAACATATGGTGACTGAGTAAGGAGATACTGCACCAGGAAGCAATTACCAGTGGCAGGAAGGTTTTCAATACAGTATAGCAAGGAAAAATAGTATTCAATGCTTGGAAGCTAAAGATAGAAATGGCATCTTTAGTTCAAGACTGGCTTTCTTTCTAGAAGAACCAGAGAGTAATTAAAATTCAGGATCTGGAATTCTTGTACAGGAACTCAAGCTTTCCAGGAGATTCTTGTAGCTGAGGTTAAAAGCTATTGATTAATGAACCTACTGATCATCCACTTAGGATATTTTGATATGTTTGGTCTTACAGAGCCATAAGTTTTCCTGGGGTTTGATAATAGATGGCGTTAGATAGGTCCATCCATCAAGACAAGGACCAAGATATTCCGCCTGCCTTCCAAGTTAAAAGTTTTGCTTTCAAAAAACAAAAAGTGCTTCCACAAAACAGCCCTAAATTCCTAAGTTTGGTCTTCTGCAGAGGAGGAGTGGCTTTTATATTTCTGTCCTTTGAAGCCCAGTCATGGATAGCTCACTGAACCTCCCAAGAAAAGAGTAAAGTGCACACATCTCTTGTACCCCGGAGGTGGTCCTTTCCTGGATTCCTTTTTTGACCTGTTCCAGTGACTCCACAGACATCTCACACATCTCTGCAGTCAAGACAATGGCTGTGATGCCCTGAGGATATATTTTTCATGACAGCTATGGAAGCCCCTGGCAAACTGGCACTGGCTGCTCACTGCCATTCTGATTATGATCCCCCGTCTCCATGTCTCCACACACAGATCACGTGGAATTGCTTGGCTCTGCTGCTCATTACCTCATTAGCAACGTGAATTGACCAAACATCCACTCCTGCCAATGGCACGTTGTTCCCTTCCAATCTGTCCACTGATTTGGGACACAAGCCTCTCCATGATTTCAGCCTAACGCTCTACCCAGCACAGCTCCACTGCAGCAGTCGTGGGTGTAGCAGCAGGAGCTCCAGCAGAAACAGCTCTAAATGGCACAGCAAAGTCCAGGCTGCCTCCTGCTTTTCCCTGGAGATAAGCCCACCTTGCAGTCCATCAGCACCACCACCCCCTGTGCTTCCTGGGTCCTCTCTTACACAGACTGACACCCATCTTCATTTAGAGGTTTTCCCACTGTGCCGTGTGTGAATGATTTATGGGAGACAACAATGAATTCTAGTTTTAGGGACACTTTGGTGCTTCCTGTCTTTCACTGTATCAAACCAACACTGTCTCATCTCAAGCAGCAGTGGAGTATTCTGCAGGAAGCCCTATTTCCCCAATCTCATTTCAAAACTCTCTGATTTTGAATAAACTGCTGTTTGGGTGTTTTAATCAAGCCCATTCCCATTCACTCTGACTGAAATAATCTGCTGATGTTGTTATCCATATGACCACCCACCTAGAAGGCATAGCAAAACTCATGACAACCCTTATACACCAATGACATCACAAAACCCACATTTTAGTTTATCATTACAAGCGACTGCTTCTCTTTTTTTTTTCCCCTTGTGGTTCTTTAGATTTTAGGATCCTTATATGAGGAACTCAGCAATGTGACTTAAGGAAAGACCTAAGCCCTTACGTTCACTCTTGCAAAATGTGTATTTGATAAATCCAATTGATTCTACTTTTTATTTTGTAGCCAGTGGGGACAAAGCTTCAGATTTGTCATGCTAGAGAATTCAGTGTACAAATTGACAGGCCTAAAAGTATAATCTCCTCTCATCCATCAAAGGCTTCTGTGGTCTCACCACTAAAGCTCTACATTGAACCTTATCTTCAGCTCCAGTAGACTGAAGAGAACACCTTAAACCAACTGATATGGCAGGTAAGTCATTCTGTCATTAAGGCAGCTTCTTGCCAGTGAAAAATTATTTAAGCATGACAACTCACAATCCCAGTAAGTTGCAAAACACATTAAAAGGGGAGCAGAAGAACCAGGGCTCTGAGAAGTGGTTGTATGTATCACTTCTCATAACCAGCATCAGATAGAACCCTTTAACTCATTCTCCAGAAGGATGCTGTAAGGTTTGATAATGCTTAGCACAAAGTAAAATGCAAAAGATAGAAAGATGAGTAATGGGTGATGCACAAGAGTCGAAAACAAGCCAGTGCTCAACAACTGGTTGTCATTGCATCTGAGTGGGTAGCCCTCCTTTGGTTAAAATCCCTATGGTTTTGGGGAGCTTCTGTGTTTCACTTTTACTTCTTGTCAATATTCACAATTTCTTTGCTACCTAGAAGGCCTTTAGCAACATAATCTGAATCAAAATGAAGACCCTGGTACCCAAAAAGGCCCAGCAAATCGAGATCTGTCAAATGTCTGCCCACAGCAATATTAGATGACATAAAGTGGATCCACACTCTTGGTTGCACCACATACATGATGTAAGCTTTTATTCCCATGGACTGCTTCTACACAGCCTGAAGTACTGTCTTAAGTACTGTGATGAAAAGCCTGGGTTAGCTGAGTTACTCCAGCACAGCAGAGCTTCAGAGCAGGGTGCAGTGAGAGAAGTGTGTTTGACTTCAGACCTCAGCCATCAGGGGGCTGGAGCCCCTCCACTCTGGAGCCAGCCTGGGACAGCTGGGGGTGCTCACCTGCACAAGAGAAGGCTCCAGGGACACCTCAGAGCCCCTGGCAGGGCCTAAAGGGGCTCCAGGAGAGCTGCAGAGGGACTGGGGACAAGGCATGGAGGGCCAGGACACAGGGAATGGCTTCCCAGTGCCAGAGGGCAGGGCCAGATGGGATATTGGGAAGGAATTGCTGTGTGTGAGGGTGGGGAGGCCCTGGCACAGGGTGCCCAGAGCAGCTGTGGCTGCCCCTGGATCCCTGGCAGTGCCCAAGGCCAGGTTGGACACGGCTTGGACCAGCCTGCGATAACCATTCTGTGATTCTGTCTGAGGTGTGAATCAGTGTTTGCTGAAATCAGACAACATGATAATCTTCACCTCTTTTTTACCTGAGCATTTCCATGCAGTGTTTAATCTTCACTGTACATTGGTTTTCATAAGGCCACTATGCTCATGAAGTTTGGCTGACTTGCAATTCTAATGCACTCATTCTTTCAGGGTGCTTTTGCTTTGGGAGTCCTTCATTTTCATCTAAAAATTCACTCCTACAGGATGAGTTGTCAGTGTCTCTACATCCTGTATTAAGTTATGTAATTAAAAGATAAAGAGTAGTTACAGAATATGTTCAAATTGAAACCACATATGCATGAATAAACATTGGTCTCTCTCTATATATAAATGGTACAGGTTAATGGAAATCATATTAATATCTATTTCAATTAATATCTTTAATAAAGATATTATTTCATAAGAATAATATCTTTCATAAGAAGGTGATAGCACCTTCATAAGAAGGTGATGGCACAGCAAACTGCAGAGCTACACAGTGAAAGGTATTCACTGTGCTTATGCTGACATATAAGCAGTTTCATGCACTTCAGACATCCCTCTGGAGTCCTCTAAATATATACAAATAAAATCAGTTCCGTAAAATGTAGTCTGCAAGTTTTCCATTCAGTGGAAAGAATTATTCATTAGAGGAAGACTTGTTTTCATTTTATAACAACAGCCTAAAGCTGAGTGTCAGATTAAGACTCACGGAAGATGTCTGGTGACAACACAGTCAGAAAGATGATCAAAGGTAAATAGTAAACAATTTTGACACAGCTCTGCAGTAGTCACCACATGGTCTCATCTCCACTCTTATACAGTACTTTTCATTTTCCTATATTCCTGAGTTTCATACAGTAAACAAAGTGATAAATAATATCTCTAACACACTTAGGTGTGAAATATGTGGCAGGTAGACTTATCCTTGACTGAAAACCTTTCTGCTCCACTGTCAGTATCATAGAATCACAGAAGGTCCTGAGATGGAAGGGACTCACAAGGATCACAGAAGTCCAGCTCCTGGCCTTGCACAGACACCCAACCAACCCTACCCTGAGCACCCCTGGGAGCGGTGTCCAAATGCTCCTGGAGCTCTGGCAGCCTTGGGGCCGTGCCCATTCCCTGGGGAGCCTGTTCCAGTGCAGACAGAGTCACGTGATGTATCACATAACACAGGCTTTGAAATACACATTTTTTAAATTGATATTATAACCTTTTCTAGTTTACATCTAGGTTGTGCAGTTTGCACAAGCAAGTTCAGGTGCACTTGCACCCTGAACCTCTTTGTCTTTGAAGAGGCTGAAGAGACTGAGAGCAGCACTGTGGTTCAGCCCCTCACGACTGCATCTTTTGTATTCAAGGGTTTTGGTTGCCAGTCCTGTGATCAATGATGGTCCAACTGCCTCTGTCAAAGGTGTCTAGAGGAGGAAATCTACATTTGTTTATTTTCTCATGCCTTAAAGAAGATGTGTGTCTTTGTGTCACACTGAGTTCTTTCATACGCCAAGTGCCTAACCTGAAGACTTTGTAAATACTGACTATATGTACAGACACTGAAAAGGCAGCAAGGGTACAAGATAGATAGATACACACACACATACACACATGAACCTTTTTTTTTCCCTGCTCTAAGCAAAAAGCTGCAGTGTAGGTTAGTTCCTCCTATAAAGAACCTTTACAAGACCAACCAGCAGAGCAGCGGGCAGCGCTCATACAGGATCACGTTACAGCAAGAGCCTCAACAGGAACTGCAGCATTGCTGTGGTTCAGTGACAGGATGATTTCTGGCAGGTTAGACTCTGCAGCTTCTGCTTGCCTTTGAAGTGCTATCAGCTCCACAGCTGTAGCGGTGTACGGTTACAAAATGATGATATTTAAAATAAAATGGGCAGTTTACCCAGAGTTTTGTTTATATGCAAGTATTAAGCGTAAGGTTCTTTCAAATGTTTTTAGTTTTTTTCTTTATTTTACTGCGTTCTTTCTAAGATTTCCCTGCTACTTATTGAACTCGATGCTACACATGACTCAGGATTTTTAACCTCTGTAACTGATATTCCAGGAAGAGAGCCCAAATATCCACCCCATTCCCATGCCTGGATTTGTGCAGATGGCCTGGGATAGCCGTGGAGCTCTTTAGGCACAACTGCTGCCAGTTTCCTGAGTCTGCACATGACCCTGCAGACACCTGAGCCCATGTTAAACCAGTAAGTACAAAGAGTGCAGCAGCACATCAGTGCTTCTCATGCTGCCAAACAATGTAAATAAAGGAAATACTGCAGTCTTATCTTGACAGAACACTTTTCCCCTTCTAGGCCCTGAAAAGAATTTAAGTTAAACTACGTTTTCGTAGAATACATGTTTTGTTATAAAGACCAGACCCTGCAGTGTGCTCTGCGTGCACCAATACTGCCATGTTGGGACATTCTCTGCCAAAGTCTCATTCTCCCATACTGCCACACCTTGACACACAGCATTGGTAGGGAAATAGGAGAGGCCAGGACATAGAAGCCACTCTCCTGCAGACTGCATGGATGCTTATGGCATATTGCAAAACGTGCCCAAGGCTTCCAAGGGAGAAAACAGCACAGCGCTTGGGCATCCCCGACATCCTCTGCGCTGTGGGGAGCAGTGCTAAGCAGCCAAACCACACTGCAAATCTCATTTTTCATACAGCCTGTGCTCACATTTGTGGTTCATACAAGGAGAGAGAGATCTCTACAGTCATTCCCTCGGGTGTTGGTACCTGGTGCCTGTGTCACTGCCACTCTTCACTGCTCCGTCATCCGTGAAATTAAAGGTGCCGGTCCAATTTGCCAATTCCTCTCCATTCTGCCAGCTAAACTGCAGCCCTCTAGCAAGAAAATGAGGCAGTTGATATTTGATATCATTCATTAGGTTAAGTATATCAGCATGAGTTCTCATGTCTTATTTCTTAACGCACAAATGTGACTATGACACATTCATCAAAAACAATTAAAAGATACCAAGAACCACAAGACATCACCTCACTAGGGTAAAAAATTAATTTTTATGTCCCATAGACTCTGCAAGTCCTTGGATGAAAACAGTACCAGGCTCATACAAATCTGAAGGCCAGCAATTATCTGTGCTCATAAACAACACACGTGTGTGAGGAGGTAGAAATTTCATTCTCAAAAACACAAGGGCAAAAAGCTGGAGACATGGGAAACCACAGGGCCAAAATAAAAGCTCCAAACTTCAATTTTACATCTACAGTAGTTGTTAAATGTGGTGGGCACTGGTTCCCTCCTTTGATTTGCTGGCCATGCTAGCAAAGGATGTGTCATTTGATGACATCTCTAAGTCACAACATAGTGCTTCTTTCGCCTGTTTGGAAAGACAACGTGTTTTTTAAGCCAGTGCATAAATACAATCATCAAAAGTCCCTGTTTTCCAAACTTTCACAAATTCACTCCAACCCCCACGACACCTGCACTCTTCTGGAAACTACACCAATAGCAGGGTAGAAATTTTAAAATGCTGCAGAAATATTTGACAACGCAAATCAAAACCCTTCCCTTATCTCAGAAGTCAACGAGAAAGGATCTTGCAGACCGTTATTTTTAAACTTCTCCCTTTTAACCCAATTTCATTATTTCAGAAGCCTGGCAAGCGGACTTGTGAACATTTGGTGCTGCCAGTACTGAAAGTTAAGTTCTCAGTTGGGCATTGTGGGGACAGCCAGGAAGCAATCTGCCAGCATGCTTTGTCCGAAAGAAAGGGCATCCAGGACCTCGATAGTTTTGCTGGTCACCAGGCTTATTGCAGGGGCTGGTGAATCTCTCTGGCCACATCTGTCCTCTAGTCCAACTGGCAGCAATTATTAGCACAGGAAATTAAGAAGGAACAACATGGGGTGTTAAGATATGCCCACGGGAATCTCATGAGATTTAACAAGGCCAAGTGCTGGAGCTGCACCTGGGTCAGGGTGAGCCCCCGGGATCAATCCAGGCCAAGGATGAGCAGAAGGAGCAGCCCTGGGAGAAGGACCTGGGGGTGCTGTGGGTGAGAGCTGGACCTGCCCCGGCCTTGAACACCCCAGCCCTGGGCTGAGCCCCAGCGGGGGCAGCAGGGGAGGGGGGATTCTGCCCCTCTGCCCCGCTCGGGTGAGACCCCACCTGCAGAGCTGCCCCAGCCCTGGGCTCCAACAGCACAAGGACCTGGAGCTGCTGGAGCCAGCCCAGAGGAGGCCACGGAGATGCTGCCAGGGCTGGTGCCCCTCTGCTCTGGAGCCAGCCTGGGACAGCTGGGGGTGCTCACCTGCACAAGAGAAGGCTCCAGGGACACCTCAGAGCCCCTGGCAGGGCCTAAAGGGGCTCCAGGAGAGCTGCAGAGGGACTGGGGACAAGGCATGGAGGGACAGGACACAGGGAATGGCTTCCCAGTGCCAGAGGGCAGGGCAAGATGGGATATTGGGAAGGAATTCCTGGCTGTGAGGATGGGGAGGCCCTGGCACAGGGTGCCCAGAGCAGCTGTGGCTGCCCCTGGATCCCTGGCAGTGTCCAAGGCCAGGTTGGATGGGGTTGGAGCAACCTGGGATAGTGGGAGGCTCCCCTGCCCGTGGCAGGGGGTGGCACTGGATGAGCTTTAAGGTCTATTCCCATTCAAACCATTCAGTGATTCTGTGATTCACATCAAAGTGTGTATACATTATGCTAAAATGGCTATAGGGTAATGCACCACTCTGGATTACCGGGCAATCCCATAACTTGTGTATTTCCCAGACAGTTTTTAATCAGCTGACCTGCTCAAGGTATGACTTATGAGTGGAATACTGGTGTGAAGAAAACATGAGAAAATTACTCGGACACCATCACTCTGAGGCTTGTTGAAATAAACACTTGTGGTTCTCTCCCATATACCACTGTCTAACACATTTTTTGCCACATTGTAACTGGTATAGAAACATGGTTTCTTCAAATATATATCTTTATAAAATACATTTAAATATATGGCCTTAAAAATATCTTTCAGTTGCTAAAGGCTTCACTGAATGATACATTGGAAAAGAGGGTAGAAGTGTGGGAAAAGCAAGCTGGAATTGTGCTTTTTAATTGGATCTAAATTCTATATTTGGGGCTTAGATATTTGCCTGAGAACTGAAACAGAGAGCATTAATCCAGATAAATGGCTGGTGTTGGTGTGTCCTCCAGAGGTGAACTGTCCTCAAGCATAGCCAATATTCAGGCAGATTAAATGAAGAATTAAAACATTCAGTAAAGTCCTTTCCCTATGTCTTTACTCCACATGTAACGGCTGAAAGGAAATCTAAGTTAAATGCTCCGAGATGGAGGGGGGTGAATCTGTCCATCAAGCAAAGCAAATTATAAAATCACTCTTTAATGCTCCCCTTTCATCAAGCTGTTTTTGGGGAAGAGCGTGCACAGCAGAGGAGGCGCTGAGCTTAAAGGACATTCACGTTTTGGGTAAGATCCAAGGGGAGGTTGGAAGACTAACCCTGAGGAACGGCAGATATGTCTCATGATGACCAGTTTATCGCACTCAGCTTTGAAGTGGCAGGGTGGGAGATCTAATTGAGGTACAAAAATATCCAGTAAGGGCGAGCGAAGGTCTGGGTGTGACACTTCTCTGTGATTAAGGACAGAGCTGTGAGCTGAGCTTAGGGTCAGATCAAAGGTAAGCATCCAGCCCTGAAGCAGACAGACCACACAGGGCTCTTCTTCCAACAGGTACTCCAGAGATTAACAGAATACGGACTTATAAATACCCAAAACACCCCACCAAAGAAGTATCGCACAGCTTATAGGGCTGTGTGTCTCACTGTGAGTCTGCAAGACTGAGACCAAGCTGCTGCCCTGCGTTTTTTCCAGGGGTAGTACAATAAATCTCTTTCTCACGGTAAGAACAACTTCCATAAATAATGGTTTGTAGTATTAGGACTGAGCAGAAACCAAGGATGAGACATTTTCATACCCTGAATTAATTCTGTTTCTAACAAGATTACTGAGAGCTTTACCATTGATTTCAATCAGCCTTGAGTTGGGAGAATTTAATTTTTGAAATATAAAATTTGCTAATCCTCTCAGTTTCGAGCTGTAAGCATCCGTAAAAATTGTCTGGCCAAATCTGCAAACAGCCTGAGAAAACAAAAAAGAGACTCGAACTGCTTCATCAGTGTATTTCTTTGGCACGCTATTTCAAGTCAAATTCTAACATGTTAGAATAATGCAGCTCTAACTGCATTTATATAGATAAACAAATTCAGGTTCTGTGAATCAGAATTGCAATACAAAATCAGACACAGGAAAGAAATGCAGAAAAGGAAGAGAAAAAGCACCAGAGCAGAAAAGAGGGTAAGGAAAGTTTTAAAGGAGGTGAGGAAAGCTGAGGAAATGACTTAGACATAGAGGTCTAGTATGTAATTTAGATAGTCCACGTCAAACAGCTTTTAAAAAAATAAAAGAAACAAAGAAAAGCTAATTTTAAGCCTGGAATCATTACCAATGATTGCCAATAGTGGAACTTTGCCATTTGCTCAATTTGCCCTAATATAATAACTTCTAAAATTGGTATGTGTCCCCAACGTGTGATGCTGATGACGGCAAGGAAAGAATTCATAAAAGGTGTAATAACCAGAAACTCTCTCAGTGCGGAGATGCTTTGTTTTGCCCATGAATGTAAGCAAATTGCTCATCAAGGAAGATGTACGTCAGTTATGGATACCATTAATCACAGGACTTGCCCCTAACAAATAAAAGCATGAGCAATGCTGTGCCTTGCGTTGGAGAAACTCCGTGAAGTTGGATGTCTTAGCAACAAAGACCGTGAGTTTCAGGTAAATGTCAAAGCAATATTTTGATCCTAATTGGTAACTGTAAGTGTTGAATCAGTGTGTGGTCAAATAAACATCAGCGTAAAGTAATAATAGCAGGAGGGGGTGAAAAGCCAGAAAATTAACAAAGCAGCAGCGACTCTGAAGGGCTTGTCAAAACCGGCTGTCAGGAAGCAGCAGGAAGCAAAGACTAAAAGCCTGTTGCTGCAATCCAAACAAAAAACAACTCCTGAACAAGCAGAGGTTTTAATAGCAGAGGATGTCAGATAATTATGAGGCTTTTGAACTACATGGCAAGAATGAACAAGCGGATGAATGGCAGAGAGCAGCTTTGCACAGTGCTGCTCTCACACTGAGATCCCCCCTCAGCAGTGCCTGTTGTCTTTCTGAAAAGGAAAGGAAAGGTGACAATTACCTTCAGATCAGTAGGCAAGGCTTTAAAAGAGAGCTACTAAATGATGAAGACTCAAAAGGCTCCAAGCACAGCCAGAGGTCATGTCTGGGCTCTACCCAGACAGTGGGCCATGACCATGTATGCAGCAGGACTTATTCAGGAGAGATCCATGTGCTTTCCAGGCACAAGAGCAGCTTGGTGCAGGTGGCTGAGGGACACAGCAATCAGCACCTCTGGGTGACAAGGACTGAGTGGCAGCGGGGGAATCACCTGCCACTCCAGTCACAACCTATTCCCCAAATACCACCAGTTCATCGCATTTAATCCCAGGCAGCAGGCTATTTCCACTCATCTTTCAAGGTGACAGCTACCAGTACCCTCACTTGGCACCT
Source organism: Oriolus oriolus (assembly GCA_013400235.1). Classification (NCBI taxonomy): domain Eukaryota; kingdom Metazoa; phylum Chordata; class Aves; order Passeriformes; family Corvidae; genus Oriolus; species Oriolus oriolus. The sequence continues at coordinate 37,852 of VXBT01005880.1, read as the reverse complement.
ATCACAGGCAGGCTAAATCCAAACCCAAGCAAAACCAGGCAGAAACAAATGTTATTTTGTAATGGTGAAGCTTAGCCAAAACCTGACTCAGCTTGCTGGCCTACACAGACAGGCAAGGAAGGAGAAGCGGAGGAAAGGAAAGAAGATATGAATGTCCCCAGGAGCACAACAAATTATTTAATTTTCTTTCTGAGCTCCCTCGATTATTTGTCTTCACTTCTCCTGCTATTGCTTCCCAGCAGTTCTCATATCCCTTCTCCATATGCACTCACCTTAGCAAAGAGGCCATTAGGAGGTGACAGGAAATTCAGGTTTTGTGACTCCAGCCCCCATTGAAGTTACAAGCAAATAATATATTTATTAATTCCATATATTCCATTAGTAATTTTATAATCCTGTTTCTGCAGGCCTGGTCATGATGCTGCACTTCCCTGTCACACACTGCTCAGACACAGAAGCCATATCTAGTCCCTGTCCTAATGGCCAACAGTCCATGCCAAGTAAAGGCTTCCTAAAATCACTGGAAAATCACTTTCACTGTACCTCAGTTTACCTGTTTTGTAATTCTTGTGCCCTTGAGGAGGAGGAACTGAAGACTTTAGTGTTAAATGATCACTCTGCTCTCTTTGAAAACGGAAAATGATGCCCCCAGCCTATTAACAGAGATGTCACAGAGGTGTTGGAAAGTCAGATGGTTAATCTTGCCAGAGATCCAGTTCCTTCTTTCTGCAAAATAAGGAAACTATGACTCACTGTGACCACAGGGTGTACGGAAAATAAAACTAAAACCATGATATGCATGAGTGACCTGCAGATGAGAGTGATTGGAAACACTCACTAAAATGGATCAGGGAGCGAGAGGAGCTTGGTAAGGGAAATTTCAGGAGTTTCCTGTGTGACAGACTGCTGCACAAGTGAAGAGAAGCATAGCAGCCTGCAGAGACAGGAGTAAGAGGAGTTTTGGAGCAAAAACAAAGACCTCTTTTCATTTTGCACAGGCCAGAAACAAGTTTATTTACAAGTTTATTTACACCGGACTTGAAAAGATATCAGAGGGGCCCAAAAGAAATAAAGGACTAAAATTACCACTGGGCAACAGTGAAACACTGAGATCAAACCCAGCCCAGCAGTGTCCAGTCAGACTAGCCTGCGTCCAAAACCACTTTCCTGACAAAAGGGCCAGACTCAGTCCCTGAAAACACTGAAGTCAGATGACGACAACAAGGCAGATGCTTACTTGAATAGTTAAATATCACTTTAAACACCCCAATCCGTTTCAAAATAAATGTGCAAGGCACAACAAGTTAAAAGATGCAGCACAGGGGAAAGAAAGAAAGAAACATAAATCTGCCTGTAGCAGTCCAGGTCCAATTCACCTGTGCTAAGTAATGCCAGGTAAATACCATGTGTGTGCCAGCCTTTTTCAGTCCAGTATCTAGGGGCATTACCCTGCCAGGCAGGGCACAAATAAATAAAACATTCCTGGGGCCAACTCAAGTACTTGAGCAGGATTCTCCCCTTCTTATGTGAGTCCAAAACAATTCATATTTTTCAGTGGAAGCAGCATTGAATCTGACCAGTCCAGTTTAGAGAAATACTTATTTCTCCAGAGAAATTAGCCAAATGCAAGTTTTAGTCCCGATACAAGCACATACATACTTCTGCTCGCTGCATTAATAGAGACAAACCTTTGTCTCAGTGACCTACAGCTTTGCAAGTTGACTGACAGTGGGTAATTGCTGAGCTGATCACTTGCCATCTCACAGGGACAAGGTTATTAAAAGGTTTTGAAAATGTATGAAAATACGTGGAAGAGCAGGAATGGTATATTCACAGCAAAAGGAAGAAATTAAATAACACGGGCCCCATGAAACCCAAAATATGGATGGAGGATGTGAGAAAGGAGCACATCTGGCTTCACCACACTCTTGGCCTTCCAGAATTATACCAGGGACAAGTTTGGCTCTTTATGTTAGAGGGAAATAATAGTATTAAAGTGGTGGAGGAGTATATTTTGACTAGTGCAAAAAGCAAAACTGGAAACATAGGTGGGATGCCTCTGGATCATAACCATTATTACACAGAAAAAAGGTTTTGTTTCATGTAGCACATTTCACATTTGGGTTAAATCTTGCATCAGATATTCACAAGCAATATCTGAAAAAACTTGGTCTAAAATCACTTCCCAGGGAGGATAAAACACATTCAAATAGTTGGCTTAAACTGGATTTAATGTTGACCAGGACATCAAGAACATCAAAGGATACCTTCCAAACCATTACAGTCTTATCTTTTCTCATTTGTGGCTGGAAGATAAACATCTAAGGACTAATAGATAATCTCTCTCAATCCTATTAGTAATAATTATTCACAATTATAATTAATCATAGTTATTAATAAATGAAATATCATTATTTGTAATACTGAGGGGCAGCATAAAACCAACAACAGAATGAAATTATAGTGAGGCATGTGATTTCCAAGAAAAGAAAAAAAGACAACCAAGCCCTGAGCATGGAGACTCACAGGAAATCCCAGATGTTTTACGATTCCAGCAAATTCTGGTGTTTGAGATGGTAGAAGCCTGAGGCAGCATGGGTACCAAATCTCACCACGACACAAGAGATCTGACTGAAATAATTGCATTGCATCCCAGGTTTCCAGTGCTAATGTATTCAGCATCAGGTCAAGTGTCCCTACACTGCCCCGAGGGCTCATGCTGAAGACAATGAGCAAAATGCATTCACTGTCAATGAGTGTGTACCCAGTGCCAGGCACAGGAGTAGGCAAAATTCCCTCTCTCCATGCACAGAAGTGGATGGCATAATCTTCTTTTCCCACTTACACAACCCCTCCAAAATATTTACAGCCTAAGATGTTCAGTTAGGACTGTTAAAAGCTCAGCTTTGGCTGTATTTGTTCTGATGGAAAATGCCAAACCAGAGGCTGCTTTTAAGGCTTTCACCCTGAGAAGTAAAGCATAAACCCAACTAAATAAAAAGGACATGGAAGGACAGTGACTATCTGCAGGGCTGATGGAAAAGCAAAATGGATGCAAGCAACAGAGGGCAAGCATGCCTCAAAGAAATGAGAGGTTAAGTCCATGATTTGCCTGAGGGAGACATGGACTGCTGAGCAATGAATACACTTGAATTAAAAATTGAGAAATGAAATGAAAAAGCAATCAAGGGTATGAACGAAGCACAGTAGAAGTAAGAAAATACAAAGTTTTGTGCAATGATTATGCCCAAACCAAATCCAGCAAGTGTAAGAAAGATGAGGAAACTCCAACTGGGTCAAAAATAAAAGACCAAGTTACCAGGTCATCAACAGAGGCCATGGAGGTCAGTGGCCAAGGGCGTGATCCACCACAGCTGGGGCTGTGGGGAGCATGGGTACAGCACAACCCAAAATGGGAACACTGGGCTCTGGGTTTGGCTTTTTACAAATGGAGGCAAGACTGAACTTTGTACCTGCCCACACACATGGAGGCCAAGCAGGTGATTCTCTTCAAAACACCATGAAACAAGTTGATGGCATTTCTTCTTTAAGAGAAATGTCACAGCAGTTAAACCCCTTTGGATGAAAAGGTGTTGAATGCTGGGCATTGGCAAAACTCAGCCATTACTCTGTCATATTGAGGAAACAGATCTGTGTAAAATGAGGATTTAACCCAGATATTCAGTCAAATACACAAGAAGAGTTGTTTGCATGGACAGAAGTAAGCCTAGATCTTCACACAACGAAGCTAGACTGAAGGAAGCTGATACCGAGTACTACATGAATTAGAATCAGGATTCACCTGTCTCTAAATTTAATTTAATCAGTGAAGATGATGGCCACTTTTTGGCTGGTAAACAGGACACCTATAATTTGCTGCTCCAGGGCAAAAGTTTCTGGAGAGCTCCTACAGCCCAAAACGATTCAAACCAACTGCAGGGTGGGCTTGTGGACACTGACCTGGGGGGTGCTTGGTGGCCACAGCCACAACAAAAGGGGCAAGTGTCTGAAAGCCACCCTGTAGTGACACATCCCTCATGATCTGAGGTCAGGAAGGACCATGGTGTAACACACCAGGGAGTGACAGGTGTGGGACAACGCAATTTGCACATGTAAAACACTGAAATAATGGATGCTCATTACCTTAATTTACTGTCATCTGAAGAGTGGAGAAGGACTGGCAATGCACAGACCAGACCAGAAGGTGGTTTTGTCACCTCAACAGCAGAGGTGAAACCAAAGAGTTCTAGAAATACAGCACAGAGGGAGCAGGGATACAAACCCTGCTGGTTTTCTGCATCAGGGCCATGGGGAGCACTGCCAGGGAGCACAAGAGAGGAAATAACACATCCTCATACTCTGGTACTAAAACTTCAGCCACTTGATGCTCTCCTTTAAAAGCAAATTAAAATTATGGCTTAAAAAAGCCCCAAACCTTTAAGTAGAGGAAGGAAAGATTTTTTGATTCAGGAGCATTGCCTAAAGGAACCAACACCAGCAGTGAAAAATGGAATGGGATGACCAGTGGGATGGGGTGACTGCATCCAGCCTCTGGATGGAGGAACATCAACATGTTGGAGCCAGTCCAGAGGAAGCCACCAAGATGGTCAGAGGGATGGAGCAGCTCTGCTGTGAGGAAAGGCTGAGAGAATTCGGATTGCTCAGCCTGCAGAAGAGAAGCTTCAGGCTGATGTAACTGTGGCCTTTCAGCATCTGAAGGAAGCCAAGAAAGATGGAGACAGACTATTTGCAAGGGCCTGGAGTGACAGGACAAGGGGCAATGGTCTCAAATTCACAAAGGGTAAGTTCAGGGTAGATGTGAGGAAGAAATTGTTCCCTGTGAGGGTGGGGAGGCCCTGGCACAGGGTGCCCAGAGCAGCTGTGGCTGCCCCTGGATCCCTGGCAGTGCCCAAGGCCAGGCTGGACGGGGCTTGGAGCAGCCTGGGACAGTGGAAGGTGTCCCTGCCCGTGGCAGGGGCTGGAATGGATGAGCTTTAAGGTCCCTTCCAACCCAAACCATTCAGTGATTCTGCGATTCCATGACTTTGGAGGCAGCTGAATTAAACTATCAGCTCCTTGTTGGTTCTGCTTCCTCCATCCCATTCCCAACAGGGATGCCTGCACCCCTTGAAATGCTCTTGGGGGTAGCCTGTAGCAGGAACAGCATGGCTGGAGTCTCAGCTTCTCCTGCTGTGCTCAACTAGATCTGGCCCCTTTAAAGTGATGGCCATATCCTGTAAACACACATATTTTTTGTGTCCTATATAGTTTGAAGACTTTGCTTTGTTCTGAAGTTTCCAGCACTCTTTCTAAAGAAAACCTCCCAAACCCAAGACCTGCCCAGCTCCTTGTCAGGGATTCATCAAGATGACTCACAGGATACATGTAATTTCTGTGGGGTAGTAATTCCCTCTGGGTAGGACTGGAGGAACAGAGCTGAGTGACCAGAGAGAGATGACTCACTAGGTGACCTTCAGACTACGCCTCTTTGGGAAGATATTTAAATGGAAAGAGACTTTTAACACAGGAACACATGGTCTTAGGTTATGGTTAACACTTTCACAGGGTGTTATGAGCAGAGAGGAGGACATGCCAGGGGTGGGGCAGGAGCTCTCAACTGACATGAGCTGGCTGTAGTTAGGACAAAAATCCCAGTTTAGGCCAAAATACAGCTTAGGCCACATGTAGCCTGCATGTCCCCATTGCAGTTCCTGCTGTCCCTGCTGTAAGTATGACATGATCTCAGGGTACAGACTAAATTATCTCTCAAGGCGCGTTTTCTCTGGGTTTACTCCTTATTTGCCCAGTGCGGTGTGGAGAGTAATCAAATTATCTTACATGGTAAGGAAAGAGATAAGGATGCCTAGGAACTGATTTGCAGCTGTTGAATAAAAGCTGCCTCAGCTATCCAAAAATGGTGGGTTTGCCTCAAGTCATGAGATTCTGACATTAGTAAGAGGGCACACATACATAAGAGTGATGTTTTATTCTCATTTAGAAGGTGTAAAGCTTTCAAATAATGCAGGCTGCCTGCGTGGGAAGGTTTGCTGACTCTTGCTGTGTGATTCTTTGAGATCTTTTATTTACCCTCTGGCAGGCCCTGGGGTAATATTTGTTTAGAGTCTTTAATAGATTTGGAAATGTGTTCTCCTCACTTAGCTGAAAGAAAAGGAGTTTTGAAGGTGCAGATTCCCTTCTTCAGCTGACACTCTTCCTCTGCAGAAGTCAGTCTGTTAAAACACCCAGAATTTAGTGAATTTCCTGCCAACAGAATACTGGTATACACCAAAGTATTGCTCTGATATTTTTCCCTTGCCAAAGGGAAGGACTGTCCTATTGATCTCTCCCATGCTACAGGTTGGGAGATGAAGACAGATTTCCACATTTTTTTACTGTAGTGGCAGTTTCCTGATGTAATCCAGGATTATTCCCTGCTGGCCAAACAAGAGCTGACAAAAAAAGGCCAGCCCTCAGCTGAGCATCTGATTCAAAAGAAAATTCAGCTGAAAGGCGAGCATTGGAAAGATGAGTCAATACAAAAGCAAGCGGCAGCTCTGGATTTAAGCAGAAGTCCACAGCATTTAACCTACTTTAGCAGATCAATGCAGTGGATTTTTAATCATCATATTAATCCTAAAATAAAAATAATTACCCCAGAGATCCGTATTAAAGTCCCTTAATTATATCTCATTTCATCATCCTTTTTACTCGGGATCAGAAGCCACAGGGACCAGAGCTTCCCGATGTCATTTCTCCAGCTCGCAGTTTAACTCTCCTGTTAGGACTTCAGCTGCAACTACAGGGATGAGGCACTGGCCTGGGTGAGAGCACCCACATCCATCCCACTTGGGAGAAAACAGAAAAAGGGCAAAAGGGCAGGATTCTGCTTTCCAATGACAGGGTATAAAACTGCAAAGGAAGGAGTGGAGAACATTACACAGTGGGTGAACAATGTGTGAATGCCTAGAAATTCAATCTCTGCACTGTCCCCTTCTTCCAGCAATGCCAGGAGCCCATTAATATCCCATAATGAGAAAGAGAGGGCTTTGACCAGAGGCTGGGCCCCTTGTCAAATTTCACTGAGCAGAGTTTTTTCCCTGGAGCATCCTTTCCTGTCCACAGTCCTGCCACCCCCACAGATGCTCTGAGAACATGGCTGTGGGCAAGTGCAGGACCCTGAGCCTCCATGGGACCCTCTATGGACAGCCTCAGGTGGGATTTTATGGCCATCAAACCAGCCCATTCCCTGCTTGTATGGGCAAGTGGCATGGCACAGCTTACAGCCATGCAGCAAACTTTTCCACCTTTCTCCCAGAAAAGGGGACTTTCTCCACTTTGCTTTTTGGGACCAGTCCTGACTCTATGCTGTCACTGGCATTGTGCCCAAGCTGCTTGTTTTAGGTCACATTTCCCTACCTTGCTGGCCTTTACCCATTTCCACCATCTCCTTGCAGAGAAAAGAGCTACCCCGGTGTTATATTTAGACTTAAAAGCACTGTACATTTACTGAAATAGTACTTTAGGGCAATTCTCAGGTTTCTCCAAATGCACGGGGGAATTTCTTCCTGCTGCCTTGGGAAGAGGCCGTGTGGCCTGCTGTTGCTGCAGGTGCTGGGATGCAGGCAAAGGCTGTCATCAAACAAGCAGCATGTGGAATCCGAGCAAGTAAATGGCTGCAGGTTCAGGCAGCGTCCCCAAGCTCCAGCTTGGCAAGTGGCACCAGGGCTATAAATATCCCACTTCCCCTCTCTAAGGAGCCTCTCCAAAGCCACCAGGTACAAGTTACAGCATGTCCAAGGAGCCTCACAGCCAGAATCAGCTTCTAGCAAGGGCCTTAACACCGGAGGTTTGTGAAATCCAGGAGTAATTAAAGGTTACAGCTGCTCCTGCATGGAGCTCACTGGCAATCAAAGTGCCCTGGAATGCTCACCACAAGGTACTGCAGGGCATTAAGAGTGAAGGAGGGACAGGAAAACTGAAAAACAAAGTACCTTCATTATAATATTACTGTAAGAGTGCAGGCTGCTGCTTAAATCACCTTTCTGTCTCCAAAAACTCATGGCCCGCATTTTTATTTCCATGGGAGATGGGAACTGCCAATTCCCAGCAGAAAGGAGCTGAGGTGCTTTTTTTTTCCCTGCACTGAGTTGGAGGAGCCCTCTGTGAGACTCTTTTGACATGATTAATTTAAAAAAAAAATGGAAAAGAAACAAATCACTGCAAGCTAAAATTAAGAAAAAAATAAACAAACAGTGTTTTCCAGTCCAAGTGACAAAATATATGCTCATCTCCCTGCTTGAGACTCTTTGATGGCAGATGGATCAGAACCAGACTTTCTCCTTGCAGTCCTGGGAATTGGACATCAGCCTTTATTCATTCCCTGATGACGACAGGAGAGGCTCCCAGGGTATGAGGCAGGACAGAGGCAGGCCACAGAGGTCACTCAGTGGAAGAGTTTTTTGGTTGCATCTTCTCGTCATTTTATCTCTGCCATCTTTCATTTCAGCTTGTACTTAGGATTTATTTTCCCTCTCTCTAACCCTGCTGCAGTCATTTTGACTTGGAAAGACAAGGATTGGTAGGGCTGCCAGGCCTCCAGGACAAATGGGAAAAACTGAGAAAATAAGGCAAGATGAGACCTCGACCTGGCCATAAAGTCATATGCTTAACACCGAGGAAGCTTAGTACTACCCTCCTCTACCTACCAGGTTCCTGAAACCCTCCAAATATGGAGATTTTATACCTCCTCGGGGAACCATTTTCTTTAAAAGTTACCCATTGTGGTTAAATCCAAATCTTTCCTGCTACAGCACTTTAACACCTTGTGTTTACGGACATGTACTTACTGCTTTCTTCTTGTGAGATTTAATTTGGGTGTTTCAAGTCAGTTATCCTTTCTCCCCTCAATCTCCTCTAAGCCAAAAAACCCCATGTTTTCTACACCTCTGCTCATTCTTACTCCTTCCAGCTGAGGAAGTCACATCTTTCCGGAGTTGAGGTGCCCGAAAATCAATCAGAGTCCCCCAGACAAGGCCTTGTGCTATGCAGGGCTCTGTGGATAAACAACACCCCTGTCTATACATATTAATATCACGCTTGCTTTTCCCTCCCAGAGAGAAATGTTTGCTGATTTGCCAGCATTTTGCTTGCTCTTGGCACAAGGCAAACAACTACATGAGTTGCAAGCAAGGCAAGAACCAAACCATTGATCTCTCCTGGCAGAATGCAGCTTAATTCCAGTAAAAAATTCCACAGCAGCTGCCTACACAGCTGAAACACTTACCTCAAAGCATGTAAGGGAAACATTCCTCTCCATAAAATCATGCAAGCTGTAACTTCTCAAACTAGGTTTAAGTAAAATAAACTCTGCATGGGTCAAGGTTAAACACTTATAGATCTCCACCGGTGTTTGCTGTGGGAAGAGCATTTTCAGATCAAAGACTGATGTGCTCTACAGTGAAGCAGTCTCAGCAGCAATTCATAAGAACACAGCAGTGAAAACATAAAGTGCTCTCTCAGTTATTCGGAACACCAATATTGATTTTAGGAACTGAATCTGCATGTTTGTTTCTAAAGACATTGAAGTTTCAGCAATGAACGTGCTACCTTAATTCAACCCCTTGAGTAATTTCAGCCTGAACTTACACAGAGTGGGAAGCCTGTAAGGCAGGGTTTGATCAGGGGCAAATAGCCAGATGGTACGAGTTGGTTTAAGTTGAATACAAACCTATATTTTTGCGACAGCTGAGGGCTAAAACATAATCCAGGAAACTCACAAAACATTTTATTCTGCCTAACCTTCTCCTGCATTCGTAATCCAACTGACATTACAGATGCCGGATGCACCTTCCCAGACTGACAAGATGTTATTCTCATCAGCAGAACACTGAGAAGTGGTCTGAACTGTTATAATGGTTTGCCTGGAGCTCCATCTCCCCTCCATCTGATCAGACAACTTTTCCTTTTCCCTCCGATCCCCCCTTACCTCTTGAGATAGTTTCTCCCATAGAGGATCTGCTGCAGCAAGGTGACCACAGCAAAGGCGCAGATGAAGATGAAGAACAAAGTTCTGTTTCCCAGCAAATCCCGGCTTGATGAAGGGTCAGTGTATCCCATCCTTCTTAAAAGCCACTGAAGCTTCACTGGGTAAAATTCAGTTCATCGCCACCTTCATGCCCTTTTTGCTGCGGAGCGGAGGGGAATGCCTGCTGGCTTTTCTGTGAGCAATCCAAGGACAAGGTATCCCATTGTTTGGCCCTGCTGCCCCTTCCTTGCCCCTTCTGGATGTTAGCTCCAGGACTGTGCGCAATGACTTGCTTCCGTGGTAAAGTTTCCAGGAGATTCAGACGTGGGTAACATCTAAAATCATCTCTCAGAGCTCTCTCAGCGCAGGCAGCCTGTGCTGTGTGAGAGGCATTCTGTTCCCTCTAAGCCTCTCTTGAAAACCCGCTGCTAGCAATTATCTACTTCAATCCCATTTTCATATTCCAGATGGGGGAAGCTGCACACAAACCAGAAAACTGCAGCCAATGGCAAACACGGGGCTCCGGCAACCTGCGTTGGAAGCACATAGTCGTCAGCTCTTCTCTGCTTCTGCTCAGTGATTCCAGCGAAATGTTCTCGCAAGGAGACGTGACTGGGGCGTGCTATTATTGAACAAGCATGTAACAATCATGAGGATTTCATTCAGAAGCCTGCAGGAAAAAAAAAAAAAACAAAACAAGAAACACAGCAGCAGCAGCAGTCTGGTCAGGCTAGCAGGAAAGCTGCATTCCGTGCAGCAGCGCGCCGTCCGTGCCGTGGCTCCGGTGCTGTGGCATTTGCATGCAGAATGCAGAGCCTTCAGTCACACACCGCTCACTATTTGGGCTCCTCCGTTTCCCCTATTCCTCCAGAGCAAGCATAAGCAAGGTCACTGTGCATCCCTTCAAGGACAGAGCTCTCAATGCCTGCATGCTGATTTATTGGAGGCTCTGAGTAGCCTCACAGCCGCAGAGAGGGAGCCTGCCTCTCAGTGCAGGCTCTAAGAACCATTCATTTAAAGAGACAAATATTCTGATTGTTCCTCCACTAGACACAGCTCTCTTTTGAAAGGGCAGAGCAACAAGACCTTGTCCACAGCCATCGTAACTCCTCTAAAAATCCCCCATTGTCAGGAGAGGCTCAATTCAGCTCATCGGGAGTTTTGTCGCTGATTTCACTGCGAGCAAAATCTGCCCTGACCCTAAAACAAGTTCCAAGGAAAGCTTTACCCATGAATGAAACATCCATACTAGGAGGTTGTTTTGCCCCAGTAACAGATGGGAAAAGGATTTTGACAACAAAATGAGAGAGGAAAAAAATCCTTTGTCTAAAAGAATAGGAAGATTTTTGAGTGAATAGATTTTCCAACATTTAAATCAGCGTATGCAAAGTGCTCTAGTGTGCCAGCAGCCCAGCTGTGAGGAGAAGCAAACAGAGAGCGTTCATGGACTTTGTTTCAGCTGTAACTGCTGCTTAACGTGAAGAAGGGCCAAAGGTAACCTTGTGCAGCCCTTTCAACACAGTGCTTGAAGACACGGCTAGTCCTCAGCATGACCTACACCAATTTAGGCAAGAAAGACAACAGCTAAAGCAGGCTTAGCCTTACCTAATTTTAAGCAACAAAAGTCACACAAGTGTTTAAGGTAGGAAGCTGGTCACCCAGAACTCCTGCAGGCTGGAGACCAGCACTTCAGACACACCTGACTTTGCAGAGAAGGTGTAGGGATCCATCTCCGGATATGTCCTGCCCCAGTGCCTCTCACAGCTCCCACACCTCTGTTTCTGAACCCTGATGTTCCTTCCATTTTCACCTTGCATATCAGTAGAGTGGGGACCCTGTGTCAGATCAAAGATTATCCAGGGAAAAGTAGAAGCAGAGGGCAAGGACACACTGATACTTCTTTGGAAACACTCTTCTACTATTTTGTGGTTCAAGGTCTTCCAGATCCAAGGAAAGAAAACCAATATTTAGGTTAGAAAAATAACTCAGTGGGATGCATTTGTACTGTACTGGGAATAATACACATACCCAAGGACTGCAAGTTAAGCACTAAAAGTAGCTTGATTCCCTAATGTCAAAATCATCAGCTCTAGGGCCAAATATGTTTTGTTTAATGATCAGTTCATGTAAGCTCACATCATATGAGACTGTTTCCATATAGGAACTGTACCGTGTAGATGGATCTAACCATAAATTAACCTCAGGAAAAGGAAAAGCTGTATGGCCATCAAAATTCCCAGGCTGAGACCCCACAAGGTACTACACAGGCAGATTTGTATGTAGGACATGGGTCAAGGCTAATAAGTTCAGATGTGAAGGAATATTTACTTGATGCTTTGAATTGTTTGATTTCTACTGATAGCTTCGAAAACTCTGAGAAATTTGCCTCAGCTGCTCTGGGAGTTATTTTACAACAACAGCAAAGTATCAGAGAGTAGAATTTAGCTTCCTATGACTTTCTGTAGGTGTGACACTCATTTTTCAGATTCTTATATCCCCTAGGTTTTGGTGAAAACACTTTCAGCATTTCTACTTTTACTCCTCTCCATTCAAAGGGAATTTTTTTTCTTGAGATCTGTGCTGTAATGCACCAAATTCCTGAGCTTAGCAGATGCTCTTTCTCCTGGAGTGATGGTCAGCCCGAGCTGCAGCAAATAGCCCATGTATTCTGTCAGTCTTTGGTTTTCTGTGTCCTCTCATCATTCTCTGCTATATCAGGACTGGCCAGAAGATACAGCACTTGAGAGACCTACAAGCAGAAGAGCTGAAGACCCAAAAAGCAAAGTACAAAGGTATCTATAAAAAATAGGAAAGGTTTTCTGTGCCAGATCTTGCACAGGCATCATTCCTGACGTCACACGCAAAAGAAATCTGTTTGCTGCCCTCAGCCCAGTGCAACAACACTGCAGAACTGGAAGCAGACCAGCTCCGTGCAAGCATAGAGAAATAGGATGTCTATTGGCAAATTTTCACAGGATGCTCAAGGCTGCCTGCAATATTTATTGCGAGTGAAACCATCTCAGAGTGCAGCAGAAGGGCTGAATGAGCAGTGTCAGCACTCATTCCTGGCACCCTGTGAGAGTTTGATTTGTGAACTACAGGCCTCTTTGAAAGCATCAGGCCTCTGCAGAGAAAAAAAATATTTTTTTTTTTAATGATTTTACATCCTGCATTTAAGCAAGCAACAGACAACAACAGATCCCCTCCAGAGCCTGAGAAGGATTGGAAAAGCCCGCTAAGACCATTGAGCCCAACCATTCCCCTAGCACTGACAGGTCGACCACTAACCCATGTCCCCAAGTGCCACATCCACCTTATAACACTTCCAGCAGGGTAGACACAAGCTCAGAACGGGTATTTCTGCATCAGTTCATGGAGCACAGACTTCAAAGTCTAAAGCAAATGTGGCAAAATGGATCTTAATATGAAGCTGCCAGAAGCAGTCAGTCTTACACGTGTCTGGCCTTTATTTGTTGCGTGTGAGCTGCTTGCTAAATATCACCAGAGATAATCTGTCACAAGAAACTCCTCCAGCCTAAGCAGTGAGACTCTGAGTGCTCTAACACAAACACAAACATATTCCTTACAGTGACACCCTCCAATGGGAGATCATTATTTGCTTTCAAGGCCCAATGAATCAGACTTGAATTTTATTTTTTTTTTTTAAGAAACTAACATTAAATCTCAAAGACAAAGAAGCCAAGACAATGTTACTGAAGCTCTACACAAGGAAAGATGAATTCGCAAGAGGACAAAACCTGGTAGGAGTCAGACTCTACTTCTCTTGTGGAGGGAATAAGCTCATCTCTCTCTCTCTCTCTGTGGAAAGGACAATACACAGCCCTCACTAATCAGCTGCAGTTTATTTTTTAATGCAAATGAACTAGAAAAATTAATTTTTGATAGGCAGGTCTGATTGGGAATTTTTTAAAGTTTCTTTCACTGAACCTGTCATTTGAATCAGTGTTTGACTGATCACGCATTACAATTTCAGCTGAAAGCAAGGGAATTTGATGTCTGGGACAGCAGATCTGTCTCCTGGTTGTTTTAACCACAAACACCTAACTGAACATGTTAAACCCACAGTATCATACAGGTTCAGGGTAAAACAAGACATGCTTCACATTCCCCTTCAGGATTTTTTCTCTTCCTGCCTGTTCAGCCACTCTAGTTTGCAAGGCTGTGGTTCAGACCAAAGAACTTCACAGCCAGCACTGCAGAATACTATGGGCTGTAAACAGTTTGAGCAGAACATTTTTTACACCTCATTTCCCCCCTCTAAATTAAAATTAAATCATTTCTATTTACAGCTTCTACAATGCTTGTGTAAACTGCCAGATCCCTGATTTTGCAAAGAGCTGGCACATAGGTAAATGGCTGGAAAGTTCTGCTGAATATGAAACTCATAAACATATGCTTATCAATATTAATTCTTTTGCAGATATAAAACATGAATTTATTAGCATAATCTGGTGCTTAACACAATGTCTAGTCCCCCAGCACTGCCACAAATCCATATGTCTTAAACTGAGACAGTGAAGGAAGCTGAAAGGATTCAGCAAAGATGTAAACATTTATTTTCTTCTGAGCTGGGTTCAGCCACGTGGAGATGAGAGTGGGTGATTTGGCACCAGGCTCCTACCTGTGGAGACACCTGAATTAGAGGACATGTCCTGAACATAACATATGGTCTGTACACTGGATATACATTACATCATCTATTGAATCATCACCAATTTACTTCTAATTATGGGTCACATAGGGCCCCATATGGGGAAAAAAATCACCCAGTGCATAAAATACCCCTTTTTTATACTGCTGACACCATCTCTGTTGGAAAAGGAATGATGTCTTCCTCAAAGGAATAAGGTCTTCTGGCAGAAAGCTCTGAGGCAGAGGATGCCATGGCTGCAGTGCTGTACATTTACTACTGGCAGTTCCTTATAGCAGAGCCTGCTAAAATGTTTAGCAAAGTGCAAAAGTCAGTGCTAGGGACATCTCTGCTTTCCCAGTGACATTTCCAGATTCCTAGAAAACACAGGAAGTTAAGTGTGATTGTTACGGTCCTGTTCAGGCTCACAGCCCTGGAAGTAACTGAGAACAGTGGAAGCCCAGACACTCTGCAGGGAAAAGGAAAAAGGACCAAAATTCATTTACAGGAATTATCAGTAAAAAGCATGAGTTTGATTTTGGAGCACTGCATGGGAGCTCTGGGTTTAGCGCCAAATCAAGGGGACTGAGATGCCGGGAGAACCACAGAGGGCTCAAAGGGTTTCCATGGCCAACTATTGGTCTCAAAGAAGGAACATGATCCTGCCTCTATCCTAACCAAGTCATAATTCCCGCCTAGTTCACCAAATCCACATTAAAAACCTTCCAGTTAAAGTCTGGAAAGTGCTGGAATCAGTGGCACTCACTTTAATGAGTGTTGAAAGACTGATACTTCTCTTTGATAAAAATATTCCAATATTAACACCACAATGAATAAATATTTCCCATGACCAGAATAAGGATCACACATTGTCTAATGCTGAAAACAACAATTAATAATTATTTCACTATTTTAACAGTACATTTTTACAGCAAAAGTTAAAAATTAATAGATATTTTTAAAAATGCATAATGTGGCATATAAAGTCAGATTAATTCACAGAGACAGTGTATCAGATCTTGGAATACGTTTTGCTCTGTCAGTGAGAGGCATTAATCAGAGTGGATGTAAATGTGAGAATGAAACTTTTCCTCTGAACTATCAGCTAATTAAAACCCTCAAATTTTTACACTACTCTTATAATCAAGATGTAAAAGAGACCTATTATAGAAAATTATTCAGGAAAAGTTACAAGGGTAACTTTTAATCTCAGTTCTGCCGTGATTTTGTATTCAAAGGAATGAAGTATATTCCTCTTGAATTAACCATCACCTTCAGTTCACGCGACCTTTCAAGCAGCCCAGGCATTCAGGTTTTGAGCCATTCCTCATTATGCCCTCCCACAGCACTGACTACAAAGCTGGCTACACACATTACTAACTACTAGTCCACCTGTTCACCTGAGTTACTCTTCTAGCCAAAGCCAATATGTATTCAGACACATCGTGATTTTTTAAATAATCCATGCTAGTCTACAATTAGTCCAGTCCATGACAAAAGTTATTAATTTAAAAAAAAAATCCATCTGGCTTCTGTGGTCTTCAGAAATCCCCATTCTTCATGAGGCATATTTAATTTTATTCTTCTGGCACTGTAGAAATGCCCACTGGAACCTGGACAACAAACCTGGAAGACAGACACCTCTATCCCTGTGGCGCTGAGACCAGGCACATCTTTCAGCCCCTCCTGGGGAAGAGTGGATTCAGCTTTTAAGCCCTGCACATTCTCTGGTCTGACCTGCAAGTGGCCACAGATGTGGCTATTAATAAAACTGGTGGCCTTTTCAAATTCCTGCCTTTGGATCTGTGATCTGCCATGAATCCCCAGGTCACGCTTTCCTGTGTTAGGGTAACAAATAAAGACCATTCCTGGAACAGTCAGACACTGCAGCCAGGCATCAGCTGAGTCAGCTCCTGCCATGGGCATTTATTATTTACGCAGGCAAGAAGGAAAGGTGAGAGAGGGATTCATTACCCCCTTTGGCAGACAGCAGGAATTGCAGTTTGGAAGTCGTGCTTGGTAGCATGCAAACGGCTCAGCTTGCAAACAAGCGCTAAACCAAGACAACAATGGTCCATTTTGCTGCCAAACAAGTTTGAGTGTCTCAAGGGCAGTGCCAGCCACCCAGATGGAGACACTCCATCCATAGGCAGGGCCTGGATCACCCCTGACCTCTGCCAGCAGCCTAGGCTTTTACAGCACTGTTACAAGCAGTGCTGGCATGGGCAGGGAGATGGAGGGCCACAGCCAAAAAGGTACGTAAGCATCTTCCTCCTGTCAGAATGCTGGGAGTTAAATGAAAATCCTTGTTCGGCTCTTGGCTGCAAGTGACTTGTCCAGGGCTATGATTCAAGTAAGGATTTACAGTGAGATCTTAAAACTCAGCCTGGTCTAGCGGAAGGTGTCCCTGCCCATGGCAGGGGTTGGAACAAGATGGTCTTTAATGTCCTTTCCAACTCAAATTATGATTCTATGATTTATGATGACCCCACTGATGTTAGCTATGTTCCAACTACTTCCAGTGCTGTATTCCACATATTTCTCTCTAGAACATGACCACCAGTACATCCATCAGTCAGAAGATTTTCCACTTTTATCCATGGTCTTTGGCAGTGGTGTTGACCTCTTGCTGGAGACCCTGCAACATGTATTCATTTAAATAGCAGAGCACAGTCAGTTGGAGGTGTTTTGTTCCTCTAAGAACCTAAAATGGGAAGACAGAGTGGTAGTTTATCCACAGCCAATATTAACATCCAACACCATATGGCCTACAGGATCCAGTGCTCTGCAAGCAGATATTAAGGAAATGCCTTTGACAGGGAGAGACATCCCCAGAAGAGTGGGGATGAGGAGAGGGAAGCACAGCATGGCATTCAGCCAGAATAGGGCTTGTTTGGGTTTTTTTCAGAACATTCCCATCAGCATCACCTTTATTTAAACTTCACTTTCAATCAGCTTTTTTATTTTCTTCCAGGTGTATCCAGCAGCTCCTCTGGAGCTAAGAAATTTGTGTGTGGGTTTTCTTTCATGCACTGTGGGTAGGAAGGTATGTGGGAACTATAATTCAGTCACTCTAAATCACATGTAGCTGAAGCTTGAAAGAAAAATAATAATAAATGGTTCAGATTGTCAGGCTCAGTGCAGTTCTCAATCAATTAAAGCTTATTTTAGCACCAGGGCAGTTTATTTTTATAATGTTCTCCTGGCATTTTGATGCTTTCATGTTACCGTGTAGCTAAAAGGTCTTGCTGGGAACAAATTACTCTTGGTAAAGCATTCTCTGAACTGCAATTTTAGTTTCTGTCAAATGATAATAAATAATATCCACAAGAGCAAACAGCAGCAAGAAAAGGGCTACTGGCAGTGAGAGAGAAAGGCTTTGGACCTGGGTGAAGAAGGAAGATAAACCTAGGGCTCAAGCACAGTAAAGCCATGGTTGTTTGGGCTCAGAGTCTGCCAAAGCATTCTTAAATGCATGTGACTTCCTAATGTAATTCAGTGTGTTGAGACATTAAACAGCGAAAAGTCACCCTTGAAGATATTCCTGCATCAGCTTGCTGCTTCTTTTCACGAACAGTTAAAATTAAATACTGTGTCTGCATTTTAGATCTGCATTTTGTGTTGTTATCATGGTTCCCCTTTCACAGATATGGATCACCCAAATCAGAATTTCTCTTTTGCTGCACTTGAGAATTTGAACCACGGTGTCAGATTCACACTGAAGGTTTCAGAGGTTCAAAAGTTGCTTAACTGATGAGGACAGCTCTTCCCTGATGTGAACAACAAAAACCATAACTAGTAGTGTTTGTGGGTCCTTGCAGTGCATGGAAGCAGATGGCAAACAAGAACAATGCTAGGAGTTCACCTCTGCTGGAATCACAGACAAAATATTTGTTTAATAAGAGGGGCAATAATCACAATAAGTTGTTCTTGTTTCTTTTTTTTAATTGTGGCAAAGCTATTAGGGAGGATATATCCTAAACTGTTGCACCCTGTCATTATAAACTGATTCAACTTTTGCTCTAAGCTTGACCAGGTAAGGGAAGTAAAAGCAAAGTGGAAAGGGTGTATGAAGAATGTCCCTTATTCCTTTTTAATTCACAAATTTCTAGCCTCCTAGTTGCTCTTGCTTTTCCTCCTTTGGATCCATCCCTCACAACACACTGCCCCAGGTAGAGGTTTTCTATCTTCTTTTCCCAACTGGAAAAATACACCATATCAAACACAAAATAATAGGAAAATTAAGTCCTTCCAGCGCAGGAGAGAGCCATGGCAGGGTCATCAGCTCCCCTCTGGCAGCTCATGTTCAGGTGCCATCCCCTCACCTTGGATACCACTACAGGTTTGGCTTGGAAATCCAAGGAAGCTGCAGTTCAGATCTGCATATTCAGCCTCCTTTTGCTCTGGGCAAAGGAAGGACAAACCTTTTTCCTCAGCACTTCTCCTTCCAGCTGATGAAGCAGAACCAGCTGGCACTGCAAAAATCAGTGTTTTCACAACAAACACTGTGCTGTGACACATCACCTTAGCTAAGACAGTCACCACAGGAATACACTCCTTGCTCTGGGCCACACACCTGGCAAATCCCTGCAAGCTCTGACCAGCCCTGCACAGAGCACAGCTCCAGACTTGAGTTCACCAGCTGGTGCCTGGAGCCAGCACATCACCTCCCCTAAAATATGCAGAAAAGCCATTAACTCTGGGTTACGTATCCAGTGCCTGTCCTTGCAATCTCCACTCTCCCATCACAACATGTCTGTGCTCCAGAATTTATTGTGTTCCTGTTAACAGTTTCATCTCCCCAGCAGCTAGGGAAGAGTTATACAGCTGCAAAAAGTTACAGTTCAATATCCGTCCAAGGTGATTTCAAACTACAGCTCCAAGTGTTTCATACCCCATTGGCTTTAATAGGTTATTAATATTAAATGTAAAAGCTTCAATTAAAAAAATCATTAATTATTTTCGGTACTTTTGTGGAACTGTCCGATCTTTTTTTTCATATAAAACCCTAAACTTCCTCCCAGCAGGCCAAAAACCAAGTCCATCTTTATCCTCATTGGAGTGGGGACAACAGCCCTAACTATCATTTGCTAATTAGCCGTAGGTTTGGGCTCAGCTCCATGTTTTAACAGGCTTCCTACCTGACTTCAGGCAGAGCTGCACCACAGTGCTGAGATCTTCAGGCTGGCTTGGCATGGCTGCTTCCAGCACCTGAACTGTGACTTCTGCATGCTGAGGGGGAGTCATCTGCCACTTACTCAGCTCACCCCACGCTCCACACGCAGTGCAGGCAGACGTCTTTGCCCTCCTCAGCACCTCTTCCCTCATTTCTGAACCGGCAATCATAGCACTTCTTGGCCTGGTAGATGTATTGCAGAAGGAACAAGGACAAATTTCCACTTAGTGCTTAAAGGCAAAAAAAAAAATAACCCTGCTGACTTTTAATATATGATTTTGCCAGTTTAAGATCCTAAGATCTTGCTCTTGCAAGAGTAGGAACCATCTGACTGAGCACAGGATGCACTTCTCTACGCAATCCCATCCTGAACTCCTTGACATGCCTGCTAAAGACAGGCAAGTATCATACACAGCCCATGGAAACCAAGAAACCTTGGCATTAATAGCATTGAACAGAGATGCACCTGACTCCCACCATCAATTAATGTGCCTACACTCACCAAAACCCTCCAGGCACTTAGCTGAGACTACTGAGTTAACACACTCCATGAAGAATAACAGCTCTTTTAATCCCAAAGTATCCCAAACATACGTCAAATGTGTCGCATCCCAAAAACACCTTTTTCTTTCCTGAGTGTAACAGGAGCTTTGGATGACCATTTCAGCTGCAGGTGGGATGGCAAGAGGGCCAAGTGTGAAAACAGCAAGGAAACGAGCTGATGTGAGGTAAATAACATTAGGAAGTGAGCTGTGATTGTTTTCCCCCTAATATTTAATTCACTGAAAGTGCCAGTCTTAAATCCAGCAAAAAAGTCACTGAAAATCACATTTCCTGCAGCCACCTACCACTGAAGGGGGACAAAGCTACAAAATTTTACCCAGATTTCCACTTTTGCCCTGGTCCTCTTGTTTCTCTCCCAGATGATCATCAGCAAATGAATAAAACATACTTCATGCGAATGGAACAACATGTGCCAGCTTTGCTGCTGGCATTCTGTCCACATGACTAGCATTCCCCTTTACTAACCTTTCTTCCCACTTCTGCTGTTAACCCTCCACTCACAGACAAAAGTAAAACAAAGCAACCCTGGGGTACTTCTTTCCCCTCAGTGACATCAAAAAATGGTCTGGGATGAGGAGATGGGGTGAGTTACATTTCCAGACAACGTAAGAGAATCAGATACTTTAAAATAACAGGTCTCCTAGAACCAGAAGGTTTTTAAAAGCAAGAAAAATGAAATAATTTGAAACTACGAAAAGGAAATGCCCAGTTATACAGAAAGTAGCTTTTGGACCTCCCTGTCACAAGGTGAAGTGCTTAGTGAGCTACAAAAACTCCTGTGATGATCCATGCAAAGGGTAAGATCATTGACAGCTTCACAGACTTTATACAAACACCTCAAAATCACTGTGAGCCACTCAGACTGCTCTCAGCTCAGCTATTCTGTATTCATCTGCCAAGGAGGTGGGACACAGGGACAACTTGCATGACCTGAAGCACTTATTATTCAATATTATTCCACATTTTCGTGTTCTTCAGTAAGATGCCTGACCTCCAGGTTACCCCACAGGGATGGCAGGGAATGACGACAGGAATATAAAATGAAAAAATACTAATGTTTGCATAATTTGGCCCCTGGATGAAACCTCAGAGTGAAATCAGAGGATCTAAAGATTATTAAGAGAGTCTGCCCTGTTTTTTAGGTTATATTTCACCCTTTGGCCACCTCACTTGGCTGCAGAATAAATATCACCTGCTGTGGCAATAACAAATACAGTTTGCTGGGGCTAAAGATCTTGGTACACTGCTTTATTTGCCTTGAACACTTCAAGAAAAGGAGTTAGAATGCCTGCAAAAGAAATCTGCATTTATTGCACCGTTTGAAGGCTAGCAGAGAAACCCTAAAACAACAAGCAGCTAAAGACTGGGTATATGCCAGGTTTCACTGAGTTGTGCCAGGGATGTATTTGGCCATGTATTTTTTGTTTGTGCATCCCCCATAAAGTTGAATCATCAGGCAAATTCTGCTTAATCAGAGCCTAAGCCAGTACATGCTTAAATCAATGGGAGGCAATCTTGATTTCCAGGGGAGGAACAGGAATCTAAATCACTTCATTATCAACTCAGACTCACTTTTTTTTTGTTCTCACCGCAAAATCTTCTGCTCAAGTGGCTTTAACCTACCCCTGTTACCATCAGTAATAGAGATCCTTAATCCAGCAAGTAGCCAAGCACCACCCACAAGCTTTTAAAGCCCTGGGGAAAGCTTAGAGCAACCCTGGGAAGCATCCAATACCATACTGGACTGATATGTAGAATAGCTATTTCAAGCTCTTTTCCCTATTTGTTACCATCCCGGATAAAAAGGCATTAACTAATTATTTTAATTGCACTTTTTGTAGTATTTCTCGTGGGACCTGGACTGCAGCTGCCTCAGCTCGATCCCATCTGGCTGGGGGATGGGATGCTATTATAAAATGTGTTTTCTCCAGAGTGAATGGGGCTTTTTGCTGCAGCTGTCTGTATGGAGATGGGGGAGCTGTTGGAACAGGTGTGTGGCACAGAAATGCTCCCCGGATTGGAACGATCTAATAGACTCCAGCAGGAAAACTTCAGCTCCACAGGAGCAAACCCAGCTGAACTCCAACCTCCCCTTTTTGGTGGGGAGGAAAGCACACAGCGATTGCTTTTAAAAGAACAAACACCTCTGTGGGACCAATGCCTTGGAAAGGTATTCATGTGATTTTTTTCAACCAGAATTCTCTCAGTTTCCGAGGGCAAAATGTTGCAATGGTTTGGAAGAGTCATGATCTCACAGGCAATGAATTATCTGCAACAAGTTTCAGATCACTTATGGAAAAATATGCTGTTAGGAACAGAGCAAAGTAAAACACCTCCAAGGAACCCGATTAATCAAGTACAACTGGCAGCAAGCACAAGAGACTGTGCTCTTTAGGAGACACTTTTCAGTGCAGATGAGCTTCTGCTCCCCTCCAAGTGACGTTGTCCTGTTTTCTCTGCTCCCATTCATGTTTCAGGCCTGGTGGAACTCTTGGTGTCTCAAACCCCACACTCATTTTGCTTGGGCTTCAGTCTTTTACAGATGCTTGGTGAGAGGTAAGAGGGGAAGGTAACAGGGATTTCCACTGGTTCCAACCAGGCTATCACTGCTAAAAATCTGAGTTTCCTCCTGAAAATCCTGCTCAGGTTAAAGATTAATTACATCAGTATCAGAGGCACTGAGGTGAGTGCAAGACATTCCCAGGAGCTGGTCAGATCCTCTTTTGCAAAGGTTTCATGGTATAATCTTCTTCTAAACCTGCTACTGGGAACCTCTTTGTTCAGGGTGGACTGGGCAGTGGCGCTTCCCCCCATCCCAATCAGAATGTGATAACCAGAAATGGACATCATTCCTTCTCCGTGGCTGATGTTTCGGAGTTAACTTTCCCCACTCTGTTATTTTAGTTCATTTTCTGAAAATAACAGATGTGCTCAGAGACCAGAAGAGGAGCTTTGGGAAATATTCCTGTTTTTTTCACTAAACAAATTCTGACAAGTCGAACATCCAAAGTACAGCAGCTCCCTTCCCCTCTCTGACCTTTGCCTCCAAGCTTGGGGAGGTTGTCAAAGGCCTCTCCTCCTCCCCTCACAATTTCTGCGTCTGCAGCCTGGTTTGTGCACTTGCTTGCAAGTTACCCCGGGGTGAAACAGCATCTCCTGACTCTGGAAGAGACTAAATTATATCATTACATTAAATTTTCGGTGCACACAGGGTTTTCTTTGATTCTCCTACATCTGCACAGTTGCTTAATGAAAGTGCAGCATCTGGTCTAACGGGCCCTAATTAAAAATAATAATAAAAAAAGATACCACTTTCTCAAACAGTTCCAACTAGCTGTTCCAGACTACATTATTTTATGGAAAAGTTCATGGTGTGCCAGGGCAGAATGGCTTTTTAATGAAGGAAACATGAAGCTGCATCGTTACAAGCACTACATACTGGCTTAAACTGGAATACCAATGGAAAAATCAAACCTGTCCTGCTTTCAGCCACCTGCATTTGTTGTTGCACTGCTCCTTCTCTTGTACAGCATTCGTGTTTGCATGGGTTTTCCATGATTAACTGAGAGGTAATCCAGTTTAGAATAAACCCAGCAGGAAAATAATTTTAAAGGTCATCGGTTTCCCAACATACAAACAGACCCAAAAAACAGGAGAAGGGACGCTACACTGGAATTCGGAGACGAAGGGGTGAGAAGGCTGGACACTTTTGGCAGTGGTGCTCCTTCCTGTCAGCTGAAAGTGTTTGCAAAGTGATGGCCTGAAAAAGTGACTTGTGGCATTCTCAAGCAAGCCCCGCTGAAATCTTCGGACAGCAATGCATCGCATCTCTCTATTTTTGCACACCACAGGCTGGCTCTCCAACAAAGCCAGTCCAGTTCAAGTAGGCAGGAGGATGAAGAAGTGTCACACAAGTGTCCAGGACGGAAAGCCCAAGAGCCATGCAGAGATGGAGGATTTTAAGCACAGGAGAGCTGCTGCCTCACCGTGTCCCCTCGGGAGAGGCACGTGGGGAGGGAGGTGCGGGGGCTGTGCTGGGCTGGATGTTGTGTAACAGAGCTGGATGTTGTGTAGCTGCTCGTGGGCAATTATGTACAAAGTCACTACAGTGATGCTAGAAAGCTCCAGGCATCTTCACCAGATTTTGCTGGCCATTAATCCAGCAGAAGGCTGCTAATGGCATCTGATAGCTTTCTTTGTGCTACTGCTATTTAAGGCCACTCTGAAGGGCACAAACTCTTCCCTATTATACAACGTGAGATTCAGGCAAAATGATGACTCTGGGTTTCAGAGGATGAGTTCTCAAAATGACAGTAAGCTAACGAGATGTGAACTTTATTTTTTAAGTCTTCAACCGTGAATTGGAAAGGAATCAACTCCTGATAAGCAAGGATCTCTGATCATAAATGAAATATCATCTAGTTAGAGGGGGTGAAAAATTCATCCATGACGTTCCATTACTAAAAACCTTTAGAACAACACTGCGCTTATGAACCTTACCCACTGCAAAGCTCTATTGCCACTGCAGCTCCTGAGTGTCCACCCAGCATCCCTGCACATGGAGAAGTGCACAGCACCCCCTGGGAAGTCCAGGGCATGCCAGTGCAGCAGAGATTTTTAATACGGGTCAGAAAGAGATGTGCCAGCAAAGGAAAACAGGCAGCCAGAGGTGTCCTTCACTTCAGCCATGCAAAGAGAGCTCCAGGAGTAGGCCCAGGGGAGGGTGACACAGGTGATGAAGGGCCTGGAGCATCTCCATGTCCAGGAAAGGCTGAGGGAACTGGGGCTGCTCAGCCTCGAGAGGAGCCCCAGCCAAGAGGGGCCCTCAGGCCTGGCTGTCCCTGGCTGTCCCTGGGTGCAGGGCCCGGGCTCTGCTCCAGGGGCCCAGCAATGCCACCAGAGCAATGGGCAGGGACTGATCCCAGCAATTCCCCCTGCACAGGAATTCCCTGGGCAGTGACAGAGCCCTGAACAGAGGGTGTGGAGCCTCTCATCCTGGGGATATTTCAGTCCCTTCTGGACACGCTCCTGTGCCCTGTGCTATGGCATGGCCCCTTTGGAGCAGGGAGGTGGCACCAGACGTGACCCTCTCTGGTCCCTTTCAACCTTATCAGGTCTGGGATTCCGGGATCCTGTGAAAGAGAGAACCAGACCCGTCAGGTCCAGCTGGGCAAACTTTCAACATCCAGAATTGGTATCAAGCTTTCGAGCCTTTCAGTCCATCTTTGGGGAGAAGGACCTTTCATGTGGTTATGCAATGGCCAGTCCTGGATATGACAAGTTATTATGGTTTGTTCCCTCCCAGCAAAAATGAGACACATTGTCTGACTTGGAAAGGGCTCACACAACGCACAGCCACTGACCATGAGTACTGCCCAAGTGTTGGCCTCACATCAGGGGGCAGCAGATCTTTCTGAGAGTCTGGACAGTCATCAATTATGAGCAAAAGCAGGCCCCAGATATTGAGAGAGTCAAGGACTCTGCTTATCTTGACACTCAGGCAGCTCCTTCCAGCCTAAAGGAAAGAGATCGCCTGATTCAGGAGGGATGGTGAGCATCATTTTCGTTAGCAAAGAGATGTAGCTTCCCTGTACCTGACAGTAATGTCAAAACTGTGTCACTCAGCAAGTGTCCCACTGCCTGCCCTCCTTCCTGTCCCCAGGAGGGACTAAGCCAGATGAAGCCCAGCATAATCACTCCTGCCCTTATCCCCTGCATAAGGAAAACTCAGGGGGAGAAGCTGGAAGAGGACAGGAGGGTACCTGGGAGTCAGAGGCACAACCACGAACCAGCCGGACTGAAAAATCCCCCATCCTCTGGAACTGCTCCAACGCAGGACAAGGCTAGGAATATTGACTCAGCTCTGTCCAGATCGCTTAAAAACACACTGAAAACACATTTTAAATAATCTATAAAATGGTGGGGTTTATACAGTCTAGTGAATATCTAAAGGGAAATCTAACCAGCTTGTACTGCAAGTGAGTCAAATGCAGTTTTTCATTTGGCTTGCAGTCAAAAGAAGATCAAATGATGTACCAAATCCTACCTTCACAAGTACACAGGACAGCAGTGTGGTTGAGAGCAGAATTTGATTGGAAAAAGAGGAGTGAACTGGCCATTTCAATCCCTGCTGTGAGCATTCCTGATTAACGCCAGCTGATAGTTTTAGAATAGCAGGTCTGAGGATTAAAGTATTATGCAGGCTGAAAACACTACGTCACATCTCTAAAATTACTTCTCTGTGTATCATTTAATACTCTACATTCTCTTTGCTTCAGTTCTTAGGTCCTCATTCACTAATGAGAACCTCCACCTCAAATCCAGTTAGTATTTAGGGTTATTCACTCCCTCTCAGAGGTTTCTGGAAGAGATTTTGCCTCCAACTCTGTTTCATCATATTTTTTTCATTTGTGCTCTTCAAATCCTACCTTAATGGTTTCCCTGGGAACCAGTGGAACATCCCATAGGTAGATTAAGGGAAACTACAAGCCCTATTTTCATTTTACACTGACAGTTCTTAATGCAAAATAGTAATGCAATGTCCATTCACTCAAATATCTAAACTGCAAGTAATACATTAGACTATCAGACTACCTTCTGACAAAAAAAAATATTGCATTAAAAAAAAATTACTCAGATCCCAAAGTTCACAACCCCAATGTCCTCTGTTCACAGGTTCATCTCCCAGAGTTCAGGCACCAGACTGCTTTACCTGTCTCTGCTTTGTTTACTGCAAATAATAGGGACTAAATTTTCTGGATGTCACATTATACAGAAAGATTAAAAAAAAAAAAAGAAGCATATTATCTTAAAAGTGGCAAATAAAAAATCTGATTAACTATCTTCATATCATTATTACATATACATCTTATTAAGGATATATTCTGTGCTTTTTCTGAACCAAAATTTATAAAAAATTAAGTCCAGCTTGAAATGTGCCCTGGGCCCCTTCAGAACATGAGTGTGGTGCATAAAAGCCAGAATTCTTCTGATGGAATGTTAGCTCTCTTGGTGATAGATCTGTAGAAAGGCTGTTCTGAAGACACATGCTATAAACAGCAGGGGAGAACAGGCATCTCTGGAAAAGTTTTGTTTCTTTTTAAGGCAGCTGGTCAGGCAAATCAGTCCTTGGGTGTGCTCCTCTCTCCTCACTGACTACAGAAAGCGTTTAAATGACCAGTTTAGATATGGACAACAGGCCAAGGGGGAGGATTCTGACCCTCTAGTCTGCTCAGGTGAGACCCCACCTGCAGAGCTGCCCCAGCCCTGGGCTCCAACAGCACAAGGACCTGGAGCTGCTGGAGCCAGCCCAGAGGAGGCCACGGAGATGCTGCCAGGGCTGGAGCCCCTCTGCTCTGGAGCCAGCCTGGCACAGCTGGGGGTGCTCACCTGCACAAGAGAAGGCTCCAGGGAGACCCCAGAGCCCCTGCCGGGGTCTAAAGGGGGCTGATAAAAAAGATGGAGGACAATTTTTTCGAGGACAGATAGTGTCAGGACAAAGGGAATGGTTTTAAACTAAAAGAAGAGTGATTTAGATGAGATGTTAGGAGGAAATTCTATCTGACTTAGTTTTAATCTCACTTAGTTGTTGTAAAGAAGCTAGAGCTCTCAACGCATCACAGACTCCCAGAATGGTTTGGATGGGAAGGGACCTTAAACCTCATCCAGTGCCACCCCCTGCCATGGGCANTCCAGGGAGACCCCAGAGCCCCTGCCGGGGTCTAAAGGGGGCTGATAAAAAAGATGGAGGACAATTTTTTCGAGGACAGATAGTGTCAGGACAAAGGGAATGGTTTTAAACTAAAAGAAGAGTGATTTAGATGAGATGTTAGGAGGAAATTCTATCTGACTTAGTTTTAATCTCACTTAGTTGTTGTAAAGAAGCTAGAGCTCTCAACGCATCACAGACTCCCAGAATGGTTTGGATGGGAAGGGACCTTAAACCTCATCCAGTGCCACCCCCTGCCATGGGCAGGGACACCTTCCACTGTCCCAGGGTGCTCCAAGCCCCGTCCAGCCTGGCCTTGGACACTGCCAGGGATCCAGGGGCAGCCACAGCTGCTCTGGGCACCCTGTGCCAGGGCCTCCCCACCCTCACACACAGCAATTCCTTCCTACCCTCCTATCTGAATCCACCCCTGCCACAAGCAGGATTTATTGAAGGCAGGAACTTTTGGGGATCCTCTGTTCCTACTCCGCGCCATTCGGAGAAGGCCCACCCTGGAACTGTGGCAGTTCGGTCAGAGCCTTCTCCAGTGAAAGTCCGAGTCTCTCCAAGGAAATTCCACAGTTCCTCCCAGCAGCCTCTTGTAACGTTGAATGAATGCAGGAGTCCACTTAATAAATTTGCCTTGAAATTCCACAAAACTTCAGTAATTTGTTTCAGGATGGATTTTCTTTCCTTTCTGTCTGTGTAGCGCTGCCAAAAATTAATCAACAGTGAAAAAATCATATAAAAAATAGTCTGATTTGTGACGCAGAAAATCTGGTGAGTTTTGTGGTCTGGGACCACCAGCAATTTGTTTTCAGCCCTAAATTAACCAATTTTTTTTTTTTTTGGTCAGATAATGAAAAGTGCTGCAGATGGGATTCATTTACCTAACTTATAATACCTCTCATTCTGTTTCAGGCCTTAAGAGATATCAAAAGCTTAGGTGAAAAGCAGTAGGAGCCGTGTCACTTGTGCTGAGCTCAATCTTTTTTTGCAAATAACAACAATCCTGGGGTTTTTTTTGTGATTTTAATTCCAGAGCATAGGCCAACAGAAGCTGTGAATTATGCCAGCATATAATACAGCAGTATTTTTTGGTTTCATCATTAATAAAACCTTCCTGCCAAAGAGATCTAGTGAGGTGTGAAGTGGACAAGCATCTACACTGCTTTGAGTCTGCTCTTTGAAACTGATATTTTTCTTATCAGTTGCCTGACTGGGAAGTGTATCACTTTCAGCTGCAGGTCTAGGATGCTGCCCATGCTGAGAAAATTCCACCAGCTGTTGCCTTATTTCCAAAATTTAGTTATCACTGAACTTGAAGTTCTTAGTCCATATATGGTTACCTTTACATCAGTAAGTACAAACACATACATCCACTAAAACTGAATGATACGTACTTTTCTGTTCAGAACAGAATGTTGCGCATTTGAAATGTCATAAATTACATTACTTTAGCAGGGATGGACTATTGATAGATAAAATTATTAGGACACTGAAAAATATACCAGAATTGAAATCTTATAAGTAATAGAACTTTGGAATTAACTGTAAAATGAGTATTACTGAAAAATAAGAAAGCTCTTTAAAAGACAGCAGTTGATAGTTTGGGAGCTACAAAATATTGACCGTTTGCCAGGATCACATGGAACATACAGTCCCTCCAACAAAGATGATCACACATAATTTTTACTTGCAAAATCACTTACAGGATATTGACAAGTGCAGCAGCAGCAAAACAGAACTGATAACTGAGCACACAGTTCTCACATTGCCAGGAAAAACAGGCCAACAGCTATTTCCTTCTCAGATCTCAAGCTGGGATATATATAACTGAGTTCACAAACCAGAAATGCTCATCTGCCCAGTCTTAGAGGTCCAAAAAGTGGCATTTTGCTAAAACCACACAAGTAGCTAAGAACACCAAAAATATTATCAGTTTAAACTTGTCACACCAGAACTTCAGACTTTAAAGGTCAAAGACATTAGCGTGAGATTTCACTTCAGAAGCTGTACTTCTCTTCCTGTTCTTGGAAAAGGGAGCTGGAAGCTCCTCAGTGGCTCCACATCCTTGCTGGTAAGCCCCAGAGAGACTTAGTGGGATTATTAGTGAGGTGGGGTTTTTGTACTAATTAAAGGTAACATTCCTAACACAGACTGCATTGACATTTATAATCAATAAATGTATACATTTTACAGCATGTCAATACCCAAATAGCAAGAATCACATTCTTGACAGTTTTATAAGGAAAATGCATCCAATTTCTTCTGGAAATAATTGGAAAGTTAATAAATGAACACTAAGGGTTAGAACTGATGATGATGTCCCAATGCAATAAAAAGTAATTTTCTTGTTCTGTGACTCTGAATCCCATTAGAGCAATTCACCTGTCCTGCATCACCTCCTCTGGCTCACTCTTTCCCAGAAATGAACTATTGATTACACCTCTAGTCTGTCACTTTCAGCGACCTAGTAAACCTCCCACACACCAATTTAAAAAACAGTTTCCAAGTAAAAGCTGTTCTGAAGAGGAGATAGACGTAAATTCATCAAACTCAACAAAAAAGGGGTTATTCTAATTCAATCCTATAACAACATGGTCTATAGAACCAAAGCTCTAGGCAGTTAGACTTGAGCTGTCTGGGAACTTTGCAGCAACTTGAGCTTGTCCCTCTCTTCATGCATGGCTCTCCAGAGTGCCCTACTCAGAGGTCAGAGAATGAACAGTTGATTTATTTAATGAGACAGGCTGTTTTCCATTTCTCCAGGTTTTTTTTCCCATGTAAATATTGGAGTTCTGAGGATCCTGGATGCATCTACTCCAATGCATTCACTGTAGTCAGTGATAGATCTGCAGCTATCACACAACCTTTTAATGAAAATTCCCTGGATCTTGGGAAACATGGTATTTTCAAAGCGCTTCCATACCCTGTGAGGGACAATGCTATATAAATGCAAATACTGACTATGCCCATTTTATCACTTTTCTTGACAAGAAAACACCACTGGTTTTCAATACTTTAGAAATACGCTTATGCCTGAAATACAAAGGGGACTCCTAAAAGTAAGCTAATATTAAAGTAAACATAGTAACAGCCAAGAATAAAATCACTCTGCAAAGGCAGAGATTTAGATTTGGAGGAAACCAAAACAGGTGGTCAAAAATCCCTGTAGTCCTTAAACAGCTTAATCCAAAATAGTTGCAGTTTTTCTAAACCACGATTCATACACATATCTATATGCTCTAGAAATATCAGAATTATTCTAGAAACAGGTCTAGGTGCTTCTGTATGTTGATCCTAAACCAAGCTTATTTGGGGTCTGTCTAAAATTTGGATTGTTTTTGAGTGAAAATCCACTTGTTAATTTAAAATACCACTGGTAAATAGTCCGTCAAATCCTTCAATCTGATTTACCTGTGGAAAAGTCTTTTTAGAAGGGAGCTATATGCATAACCCTCCTGGCCAAACAGTGCTGAGCACAGGGCCAGTGGGTGGCTGGGGACTCATTTTGTTCTTCAAAACAAAGCTGTAATAGGCCGTGGGTGCTGCATCATCCCTCTGGAGTGCAATTAATTGCAATTACTGCAGCCTGTGTTTGTGGCTTCTGACTCCTGCAGGAATAGCTGAGTATTCTCTTTTTGCCCATGAAACAAGCTGCATTTTCTCTGTTGTGTTTTATCTGATCTGCTCCTTGCCAATTATTTTTTTTTTTTTGAATCTTGTCTTTTATCTTTTCCTCTCTTCCATGATGCCTCTGCACCCTTGAAAACCTGCCATGCAATTAGAGCGTGTAATGCCAGAGAGGTGCAGTGCTGCTATCAGCCTCCCCTGCACATGATGGAAAGATTCATTACTGCAATCTCTCAGCAAACTGGCAGAAAGTGGATAATAGATCCTAGATAAGAGATTTACTTGAAACCAGAGAACAATGTCTTAAATCTCTTTCTCCAAGGACAGAGCCAGTGTCACATTCGTGGGGTCAAGTGCCAAGACACAGGTTCCTTTTCCTCTCCTGCCCACCCCACACGGGATCATCTGCCCTGCTATTTGGTTTGATGGGGTCCTGCGTGACCTGCAGCCTCAGCAAACACCCTGAGCACTCATCCCTGAAAACTCATGCTCGTGCTCAAATGAACATTCCTTTGATTAACTCGGCAGCGTCTGCACAGTGCTCAAATTCTATTTAGGTAGCACAGGAGAAAACACCCTGCAACCCCACAGAAGTCACGTTGAGGCAAATCATCTCTGAGTCAGATTAAATAGGACTTAATTTGACTTCTGATTTGTTTACACTTCATCACACAGCCAGTCTCCATTATGATCCCTCTTTATTTCCTACTTCTGCAACTTCACACCATTTTCTTAACATATGAAACTATTATTAGAATTATTAAAGTGCTCCATCGTTTTTTGGCAACTCTGTTACCTGCAGGTGTTAGCAGCTCGCTAGCACATCTAAAGGAAGCAATCTAAAGTCCACGTGAAGTTGTGCAGATAATTGCAAGAGATCTTTAGCTTTCAATGCCCCCTCCCATAGCACGCATGCATCTTACGATGTGCCATGCCTGCCTCTGAACTCCCACTTCCTGACATAACAAAGGTTATTTTACTTTAACGAGAAAAATTACCATTTGAAAAAACCTAATTCCTTTGTGTTTGAAGTTGACTCACAGTTTCTAACCAAGATTTCAGATTAATGCAGATCACTGTGCAGCCAGGTTTCCTGTAAAGGCTTGCAGGAATTGATCGGAAACGTGCAGAGGAGAGAACAGCACATACCCTCTGCAAGAAATCCAGGCAGACCAGGAGAGCAGCAGCAACCAGGCGTTTTGCAGCCAAATCGCCCCTTATTTTACTGTGATTATTTATTTACCTTCTACACATGCTGTGGCTGCCCTCCTGTTTTGTCAGGCTGCCCTTTTCTCTGTGTTTCTCCTCCACTGCCACTCATGGACTCCAGCTTCTCTCACTCTTTGAATCACGGGCTGTCCCCCTCTTTCACCTCCCCGCATCGTCAAGCCAGATCCAACCTTCACCTCTGCATCACAAGCAGCTTCCACCAATGCTGGCTTTCAATTTCCTCCTGATGTCAAGTTTCAGCCCAGCCCACGGCTCTTGCATCATGAGCTGGAAAACCCTCCTATGCTCCAGACTTTGTAAGGGATGTTTGCAGGAAAGCAGCAGTTTTATTCACTCTGTACTTTATGCCCCATTTCTTTTGCAGATTTTCTGTCTTATGTGACAAGAAACAGCTGTTTGTGTTGGGGGAAGCCTCTTTCTTGAGCTAAATCCTTGCCTTTCCTCGAGACAGATCTTTCGGTTACTCGAGCAGCACTGAAATCCCCTGGAGTCAAGAAAACTTCTCTAAGGAACATTTCTTCTGTCAGACTTTACTTTTATATCCATAAGAAACATTCAGACTATTTTAAAAAAGGATTATGTCTCTTCAAATAACATGATTC
>VXBT01005879.1:0-29041 GCA_013400235.1 Oriolus oriolus | reverse complement strand
CACGATGTAATTCTGGAGCTTCTACAAAGTGGAAGCTGAAGCCATTAGCTACCTCTGCAAATCAAGTTTCCCCCTCATATGAATTTCACCTGGAACACGTGGAATTTGATATGGCCTGACATACAATAATTCATAGGGACTGATGTTATCCCTCTGCCTCGTTTGTATGCAGATCCTCAGTAAAGCTATAGGCAAGACTTGAACCCATGTCATGGATGTCTCTTGACAAATTTTTCTAGTTTGTGTCTTAAGGGTCCCATTCATGAGTTCCACCTTACTGCTTGCTTGAGGTCTGTAAGCTGTAAGCAAATCCCAAGCAATTCCCAAAATTCCACTAACTTCCTGAATCACACTTGCAACGAAGTGTGGTCCCCTATCTGATGACATACCCAAAGGAACCCCACACCTTGGTATTCTATGATTAAGCAAAACTTTTACCACCTCCCTGGCTGTGTTAGTGCGACAGGGGAAAGCTTCCGGCCATCCACTGGAAGTGTCAACTAATACCAGTATGTACCTGTATCCCTCTTTGCATGGCACTTCAGCAAAGTCTATTTGCCAGTAATCTCCAGGAAGATCTCATACCTAAGGCATCAGTGGCAATCAAACATGTGAGCTGGACCCAGGATATCCTGAGGCTAAAGGAAAGAATTCCTGAGAAATATGCCTTGGAGTGATTAAAACACAACGTTTGCAGACAATTACTCTCTCACTGAAAAGGTAGGTTTAACGGTAATAGAACTTGACAGACACTTGCTTTTACCAGTGATTATGAACCTGCAACATATGGCCAGATGCACTCACTTTGCATTCACTTGCTGCAATGACTGAAAAATTAATTTTGAAGTCCAAAGACCTGCAACTGACAGTTGTCTAATGACGAGTGATGTGGTTATACCAAATTGTCTAAAAATACATTTCTTGAATTTTGGTCTTCTGATTTATGTCTTTATGTTTACTGAAATACTGCTTTTTACAGTGTCACTGTGTATATTGCTGAAATTATTCTGGTCCTGTTCACTGAAGCTCTGTTTTTATGTTTTTAATTAGTATAGATTGTATTATATCATATTTGAATTTACACAGGAGGGACTGAGAGCAATGTATTTTGGGTAAAGATATGCAGTATTTAATCAGTCCATACTAAAGGTATATAAAGAACTTCATTCCCTAAGTTTACAATCCAGTTGTTAGTCATCAAAGCTATTCAGTTTTCTTGACTTCTTTATGTTTTTCCAAAACAACTTTTAATATTTCCACTTATTTTTAATTTCAGGTCTCTTTCACCATGTCAGTAGGACAATGAATATGATCTAAGGTTCTTATTGCCATCACAGCGTTATTACAGATGTTACTGTTATCCTAGGTAAGATTCTTGATTTGAGTAAGATAGTTTTACATATGGAACTGAAAATAAACAAACATGAATAATGTCTACACTTCAACCATGATGGAAATCTGTTGTACTCTGGTAGTGGAAAATGAGGACTCTCCCTAACATGAATGCACCTAAGATTAATGCACTAAAGGTAAGATTAATAACCTGAATTTTTATGCTGAGAAAGTAAGGTACCACTGTAGCATCAGCAACTCCTGCCCCAGATTCCCTAGACAGCTGCTGAAGAGTTATGTTATCCCCAAAGATTGCAAGGAAAGGCAGCAGTATGATAGGAATCTGTTCTTCAGAAGAGGCCAGGGATACTACACTGGATGGCAATCTGGAGCCTGAGTCAGTATGATACTGTTGCAGAGAAGGGAAAACACCTCCCTGGAATGAATGACCTCTGTTCTAGGGAACCTTGGCAATGCCTGAGCTGGAGTCCTTTGTCCTGTCCAGCAAGTGGGAATGGGCAGGACCCTAAGAAATGTGATGTACTGGGTTAGCATGGCCAGGTTTTGGTACAAGGGTGGCTTCTGTGAGAATCTGCCAGAAGCTTCCTGCATGGCCAGCAGAGCCAATGGCAGCTGGCTCCAATGCATCTGCCACTGGCCAGTCAGAAGTGGTGGTAACACCTCTGTGATACTAAATTTAAGAAGAAAAAAAAGTTACTGAGCAGATGTAATTGTGGCCAGAGAAGGGCAGGGTGAGAATATGTGAGAGTAACAACTGTGCTGAAACCGACGTCAGTGGAGGAGGCGGAGCAGGAGGTGGTCCAGGCCCTGGGACTGAGATCCCCCTGCAACCCATGGTGAAAACCATGGTGAAGCAGCTGTGCTCCTGCAGCCCATGGAGGGTCACAGGGATGCAGAGATCCACCATGGAGGAGACACATGCTGGAGCAGGTGGATGCCCAAGAGAAGGCTGTGAACCTGTGGAAAACCTGTGTCAGAGCAGGCTCCTGGCAGTGACTTGAAGACCTGTGGAGAGAGGACCCCATGCTAGAGAAGGTTTCCTGTTAGGACTTGTGACCCTGTGGAGGACCCACGTTGGAGCAGGGTGTTCCTGAAGGACTGTATCCCATGGAAGAGTGACCTATGTTGCAACAGTTCATGAGAACTGTCTCCCACGGGATGGACTCACATTGGAGAAGTTAATAGAGAACTGTCTCCTGTGGACAGTTCTGGAGCAGTGGAAAGGCTCTTCTCCCTAAGCAGCAAGAGAAACAACCTGTGATGACCTGACCATTTCCTGTCTCCCTGTACTTCTGCGGTAGGAGGCAGAGCTGGGAAGGAGGGAAGGGTGGGGGAAGGTGTTTTGAAGATTTATTTTACTTCTCATCATCCTGCTCTGATGTTGTTTGTAATAAATTCAAATAATATCCCCAACTCAAGTCTGTTTTGCTTGTGATGGTAATTGGTGCGTGACCTCTCCTAGTCCATCTCAGCACAGGAACCCTGCATTAAATTTTCTCTCCTCTGCCCAGTTGCAGAGGGGAGTGATAGAATGGCTTTGGTGGGTTCCTGGTGTCCAGCCAGGGTCAACCCACTACCTATACAAAAGGAGACCAAGTAAATTGGGATTGTTTAGTTTGAAGCAGGAAGGAAGACATGAATACAGCTTCCTGAAACTCCAGATATACAGTATTACTATGATAGTTTCGGCCCAAAGTCCTAATTTTTGTCTGTGTTTTAGTATGCTCTAATGGATGTAAAACATACATACTATACAGTACTTTATTTGTAAGCCCCAAGGTTTTTTTCTAAATGCACATATCTGTGAATATATTCCTACCACTTAAAAAAATTATATTTTTTCTATCAACTCATCAAAAAGTGAGACCACTATATTTTATTTATTCAGAGATCTTAGTCCCTTACTTTTCTTACTGTTAACAGCTCCAAATGCCATGCAGTTGTAATTGAAGCTACTAATAAAGACCAGAATTTAAAAAAAATATTTTGGCTGTGGACTGGAAATTAGACAGTCATTATGAAGGTGGATGTGAGAAGACAAAGAGTGAAGGAGAGAGAATGTGAGATTCAGCAATGTTCTTCTGACAAGAAAGTGATTGCGTAGGTGGACCTCCAGAGGCTTGTGTGAATATTACCTGTGCAGTGGGCTCCTGATGGGAATGACAGAATTCATTTCAGTGTCTACCATGAGAAGGGTAAAGAAAAAGAAGAGAGAAAAAGAAAAAAGGCTTCGTTCATTAATCAGCTTGTTAGACAAGAGGATCTTCTCTATAATGAGCTGCCTCTGAGACCTACAGAAAGAATTGGAAATAGTTTTACTAAAGAAGACTGATAGCTTAATGTGAAATACAGTACACTGGGCATTTTGTCACTAAGATGTGATGGCCAGAATTTGGGTGCTGGTAATATGACATTTTTTTGGTGCTATAGTGTTTCATAAAATAGTCATGATACAGCAGACTATTTCAGAAAGCAACTAGTAGAATTAAACAGGAGGGCATTTGGTTAATACTTAAGTCTTACCCTTCACACTCCTAAGAAGTCAGAGGTGAAGGTATGTACACTTCCATTACATGTGGTCATTCTGGGCTCTGAGCTGTTCTGCTCCCAGAGTAACTGGGTGTGTGAGTCAAGATTATGAAGAGTTAAACTTTAGCTAGGAGTTAGAAGTAATTTGTACTGATTAAACCAAAAGATAAGCTAACGAAGAGTTAGAAATTTAGCCAAGAATTACAGTGCTATATTCACTATTATGTACCTGTCTGANCTCATTTTAATAAGAAGCGAGAAATGGGAGGTGCTAGAAATATGTATATGATTAATATGTAACACTTTGTGAAATAAATAGAGGGCAAATAACCACGTAAGGTGTTGGCATGTCTCTAGGAGGCGACTCCTGTGCTGCCGGCCAGGACGTAATAAACATACCACTTTCTAACTTTAATTAGAGAGTTTTTGTCCATGAATACTGGTTTTTTAACGATTCATGTATGCCAATCTGAGAGATGAACGCTGGAATTATCTAAAGACCGCTTCATAAAACTGAATATGTGTCATAATTTATATATATATATGTATATGTATGTTGCATATACATTGACTCTTTATCCCCATGAAGAACACTATATTTTTGGTAACTGAAAATGCACAAAGAGTTTCCATTCAAGACTAACAATAATTTTTCAATTATGCTTTCCTTTTAAATATTGTGTAATAGCATATACTGTATTATCTGAGCTGATCTTCGTGACTAAAGAGAGGTGATTATATGATCTTGCTGATGTACAAGCAAATTGCCATTCTGGTATCTAGGCTTCGTGAGCAACATTAACTGTGTGTGGATAAAAGGGATTTTTCAATGGAACTAGCATATATGGAAACCACACGTCTAATTTAGATGGAGTGGGATTACAGATACTGAAAAGTACTGAAGGGTTGAATTTTTCTTAAGGTAGAAGTGGACTTTGAAAATATACTGGCACACCTTAGTATCTGAGATAATTTAGATTGTAAAATTTATAGACACTGTTTTCAGAGGTGTTAATGAGGGAACTGCAGCAGTGAAAAGTTTGTGTCTGTGTCTTCCCAATTAAAGATATTTCTTTTATCCTATAATGGAACTGTATGTATAATTTTTGTTTAGAAAAAAAATTTCCACAGAGATAAAGTTATTAACACATGATATAGCTATATACTCAGAGCAAAAGAATTTCTTTGTCAATAAAACACGTTGAAATACTTCTATAGCATGAGACGGTCATTTGTAGATGCAGCCTTTTTCATTATTAAATACCAGAAGCTACATAAGTGGGCTTTTTATTCTCACCTTACTCCTTGCAGTACCAGCCTTGTCTTCCCTTGCCTAGCTTTCCGCCAAATTTTAACTTTCAGTGCAGAAGTGTGGTTACTATAAATGCTGAGAACTACAAGAGAGAAGTGTGTCAGGGTTGTGTGGCAAGACTTTGGTAGAGAAGAGTTCCAGAGGTGGCTTCTGTGAGGAAATGCCAGAAGCTTCCCTCAGGTCTGACAGAGCCAATGCCAGCTGGCTCCAGGACAGACCCACCACTGGTCAAATCTGAGTCCATCAGCGATGGTAGTAGCACCTGTAGGATAATGTAGTTAAACAGGGGAAGAAGGAGGGAGGAGAAGAAATACTCCAGGGCCAGGGTAAAGTTCTGTGTGGTGCAGGAAGTGTAGGAGTGCAGGGAGAACATCAGGCCTCCCTGAACCATAGAGAACATAAAGAAATAGCTACAAAGGAGCATTACATGGAGTCAGCCTCACATTTAGTAGGATTTCACTGTAACCAGAGGGCCAGGCTCTCTGGATGATACCAGCTGAAAGCTGTGTGTGCTGTGCATTGCACGTGACAGTCCATTGTCCCAGTTGCTGTTAGCTTAGCTGAGAGAGCAGCAGTTGATGGAGAGGTGACTGTTGGGCAGTTCTGCTATGTTTTAAAACATTATTGAATCCTTTTATCCAAAGCTATAGCACAGCTCTGCCAATCAATCTGTAGGACACTGTCTCTGTGCAAAACATTACTGGACGGCTGTCTCTCAGTGTCAAAGTCTTTCCTGAAAGAAGACAGTCTTTTGTACAAAATAGAGACGTCCTGATTGTAAACCTAGTCTTGTGCAATACAAAACAGAACTGATGGTTTAACACCTGATGACTGCACAAAGCACCACTGGGTTAAGGTGACCCCACACTGCCTTCTTACTGGTGTGGATTAGTGCCTGCAAGTGAAACTGCTTCCTTAAAAAGCATACTTTTCTTCTATAGAAGCATCACCCATATTTCTATATGAAGAACTTGCCTACAAATGTACGTTTTAGTTTGTCAGGTTCACTTCCCATATGTTCAAAGAAGCTTGCAAGTGCTGGCTTTTCCCACAGGGTTTCTGGCCGTCCAGGCTGTGCTGGGAGAAGGAGTCCACAAGGAGTAGCTGTGCAAGAGCTCTCCAATTGGCAAGGTGACACACTGAATGTGTGAAATTGTGTAGAAATCACAACAATTGCCTTGTCAGTTGAAAGAATCTTCCTCAGGTCCTTCAAAACAGCAAACAGCTCTCAGCTTGGCTACTTAAAAGTTATCATTAGATCTGTCTGTTAATAGGACTACTTCAGTATGACTTCCAGAAACTGGAAAAGTTTAGTATAGAGCAATTATTGCCCCAGCCTAAAATATGGCTTACAATAAAAAACTTGGAAAATAACTTCTTTGCAATTTTTCATGTCTCACAATTCCCTATATTTTGCTCTTCTAAGGAAACTACATAACATTTTTAAAAAATATTTTGTCAAGTAAAAGTACTGGAGAAACACTTCGATAAGCATTAAGAAAACCAAATATTATTTATACTGAAAGCAGAATAAATCTTTATTGGTTCAGTTTTGGCTGTGATTATTCCGTAAAACAAGTTTAATTCTGTAAAACAGAATGCTGGCATGACAAGTACGAGAAAACATTCACCTGCTCTACTTAAACAGGAAAAAAAATTATATGGATTTCAGTGCATGTTGATATAAATTATGCTAATTCATCCTTCAGAGGGATAATTTATTTATGTGACCATGTTTTCAAAACTTCACTTGATGCATAAATATGCTATTATATACCGCAGATGTCCCTTGTGTCCGACAGCGGTGTAAAACCCAACAAATAGCAATTATCTAAGCAGATGCATTTTATGCATACAATGTATGCCCTCAAATTTGAATCCATAATGAAATCTTTCACAGTGTTTTCCTAGTGGTTTCACAGTGGTTTCCAACTCTTCTTCTTTTGACAGCATCATGGTAGGAAATTCTCAATTCTATACTGCAGATACTAATTACACTAATCAGAAGCATAGCGTTGCACATGTTATTTTAGTCTGTGCTTTGCAGGGAACACCTGTTAGGAAGCACAGGTTAAACTATAAAAATATTAATAGTTACTGAGACAAGGGTGGCAGTTACAAAGATAATCCACATTTCAATAAGGCAGTGTTCAGCATTCAGACACCACTATCAGAGATCCCTCCAAGGCTTAAGGACATAGAGGAAAAACAGAACTTAATTGGAAAACAAGTTGGACTGAATAGTAAGTGAAATATGTAAATCCCTTTTTATTAATCTATTCTGCTAATTTAATCTCTTGAGTCTAGGTTTCAAATTAACATATGAAAATATAGCTACAATCAGTAAAATATCAATATGCATGTTTAACACTAAGTATGAGCTCTTATATTGGAAGCAACTTGAGTATAAATGTCTCCAGCAAGCATTTAATTTAAATTTAGGAAGACAGCTCCTCTGCTAATTAGAAACCCATAGACTGGTAGAAGTGTAGCTATCAAACACTAGTATAGTGCTTACAAATGACAAGTTCAGTAGCCATGTAATCAGTTCAAAGTTATGTAAGCAGTAAAAGATCATGTCCTCAGGGATTTCCTCAAATTTCTCTGCACTTTTGTACTTTTGTTTTCTATGACAGTTTCTACAAAGCTTGAGTACTATATATTAAAGAGAATATAGAAATCAGGAGTTTGCCTACTCATGCTTAAGTGGATCACTATTTGGAAAAAGGCGGCACAGCATATGGCACGGGTCAAATGTGCAACAATTAACTATTAGTATTGTTATGTTTCATTCAACACATTAATCTGACCCTTAATCTAGTTTACATTTTTAGCATATATGTGTGTGTATTTAGTTTAATTTCAACTTCACTTTCTCATCCTGTATATACTTTGTTTATCCATATGCTTGCAGTAAAAAAATTCAGCAGAGCTTTGAGATTCACAAAAAAGAAAAAGAAGAAGACATCAGATGAGGTGCTGTCTTAGGCAGGTATGCTGGTTTTAGCTGGGGCAGAGTTTATTTTCTTCACAGTGGCTAGAGCAGGGCTGTGTTTTGGATTTGTGCTGAACACAGGGTTGATAATATAGAGATGTTTTTGTTGCTGCTGAGCAGGACTTGCATAGAGCCAAGGCCTTTTCAGCTTTTTATACAGCCACACTGGCAAGGAAGTTGGGGGCTCATGGGAGGCTGGGAGAAGACACAGCCAGGACAGGTGACCCAGAATGACCAAATGGATGTTCAAGACCATGTGGCATTGTGTCACTATATAAAGTGGCGAAAGAAGGATGAAGGGGAGATATGGCACTGGTCAGCAGGTGGTAAGTAATTGCTCCATGCATCACTTGTTTATGATTATTTACCCTTATTACTGTATTTTACAGTTATTTTCAGTTATTAAATTGTTCTTATTTCAGCATGAAAGTTTTACTTTGATTCTCCTCCCTATTCCACGGGGGTGAAGGGGGAGGAGGGAGCAGGGTTAAGCAAGTAGCTATGGGGTGCCTAATCTCCAACTGGGCTTAAAATCATGACAGCAGGAAACAGAGAGTTATTTACCTGTTCCTCATTTCCCATAATTTTCCTGTAGAAAGACAGTATGGATGTGGAGGGCAATAGCATGTTGGAACTGACTCCTACGCATG
Organism: Oriolus oriolus; assembly: GCA_013400235.1. Lineage (NCBI taxonomy): Eukaryota > Metazoa > Chordata > Aves > Passeriformes > Corvidae > Oriolus > Oriolus oriolus. The sequence continues at coordinate 20,202 of VXBT01005879.1, read as the reverse complement.
CTACGTTACACCTGCAGTTAAATTCAGCACAGTCTAAAAGGCACAGAATTTCTATTTGTGTATATGCAGATGATATTCCAAGGCACAGTGTGGTTTAGAGGTAAATGCAATGCACCCGTGGAATATAGTGACGACAGTATTTACAAATAACTTTCCTTGAAGGGAAAGATCCATAACGTGTTTTGCAAAGTCCATAATGAGAAAAAATGACTCATTCCATTCACTATTAATCTCCCAGATGCAGTTACGTGTCATGCTTATACAAGGAATATGCCAAATATATACATACATAGACATATATATATCTATTCACACACGGAGGGCTTGCGGGGGCCTCTGGAAGGTCTGAACAGGAACAGTCAGTGCTGGTGGTGCTCTCTGGTCTGCTTGAATATCACAAAAAAATGAAAGATAATTTTAGATTGTACACAGTTAAGTAATTCCATCTGAAAATACATATGTATTTATATTCTGGTACTTCCTAATTTAGGTGTACTAGAAAGAAAGAAAGAAAGAAAGGAAATAAAAGACATTTTGTTTTCCTTCAATTTTCTCTCACTGGGCAGCATCTCTGAACTCATAAATGAGTGGTAATGAAGTATGATGAGGCAGAGTTTGCTACAGATTGCATACTCTTTTAGGGGAGAAGGAACAGAGATAGAACCGAGTCTGTCAATCTTTTGCTCCTGTGATTGTGAAATTATACCTAGTGCTGTAATAATAATAACAACAACAATAATAATATTAATAATAATATTATTAACCCCTCCCCCCTTACAGTTTGCATTTTAACGTTTGGTTATACGATTGTATAACCAGGGGAACTTCTTGAGCTACCTCTTGCCCTGTGTTTTTATGAGCTTGTGATCTCAAAAAGGATTGCCTGCTTTTCTCGCCTCTGACCAAGGTAAGACACATTGCTTGATCTTTGCAGATTTGCTCAATGTGGGTATTTTAACCCAAACTTTTAGGTGAGTTAGAATAATTTTTGGACCTTTCTTCATCAGTTAGTTTATTTTCCTTCACAGATCGTCCAGAGGCATATTTCTTTCTTTGCAGTTATGATTTGCATTCCTAAAAAATTATAAACAAACTGTATCCCAGAAATATTAGAGGTAAACACTGACATTTTCTTTGCAACAACAAGCAAATGCAAAAGCTATCAGATTGTGCCATTACACTTCCCATAGGAATGCCAAATGGTGTTTTATGAATGTCATTATTATAGTATGCAAATGATCTGATTGGCTTTTGCTCCTGTGCTGAGGTTAACCTAGTCAATCAGTCAGATATTGCTAATGAGAAAGTTGATGAAAGCTTATCCAGTTGTTGAGAAGGTCAATGAAATGACAGACCCCTCTCTTCACTTGCCTTACAGCTAGAATACCATAATTAGCAATGTTTGGATGATTAACTGGAGTCACCTGGGTATTGATATGGGACTCTGAAGCAAGTTGTTATAAAATTTCCTATAACATACATTTTGCTCATGTGAGCTACTATAAAATAATTTAACTTTATTATATTTGTATCAATAAGGAGTGTTCAAATAAAATAAAGGTAGTGAATTTTTAAGGCTTCTTATAATCAGAAAATGCATTTAATAATAAAGATAGCTTTTTAGAAGAAAAAATGAAATGGCAGGCAGTCCCTTCAAGGTAGAGTTTTTTGCTTTTCAGTCTTCTTTTTCATTTATTCAGTTTCCTAGCAAAATTTTTTCAATCACTTTTTTCAAATGAGCAGAAGTGAAATTCAGGTTCTCATCTTCCTAAACTCTACACTGCTGTGAAGACGCAGAAAAATTGCTAAGAACTCCTCTTTGCATAAGACAGTGCTCACACAGAAGATCAAATGTCTAAAAAATAATGATTGTTTGCTGTCTGGATAGTAATAGAAACCTCTGTTGCAGGGGTCCTTGTAACATCTTCAGCTTAATCAGGATATATGTCCTGAATCACTTTTCTACTTGGTTTTTGTACTCCACCTGCCCAAGGTCCTACATAATCTCTTCAGCAACACCTGTAATCCTTCACTATTGATTATATTAATCTTAATACAAAATATCTCCTAATTGTCTTATTGATGTACAAAGGATTTCTTTTATGATGCTACATCTGCAGTAAGAATTTGTACTTACAGTTATGTACAATATGGCCAGTTCTGCAATTTGGAATCACCTAAGATTCTCTGTGATAGTCCAAATCTCCACCCAGGGTATTAATCTACATATTTAAACATAACAACTGGTTTATGCACAACAGAAACTGCCTAGGGAAATCTCTAGACCTTTCCAAAATTCCCAACTCTAGAGTTCCTGCAGCAATTAGTTAAAAACTTTGTTGTGAAGGAGGCTGGGAAGTATCTCAATCACCTTTTCTTATCTCAAGCCAGTCCATTATATCTATTCAGTCTCTATGCAGAGACCATCTGGGGAGTTCCTGTTATTTACCAGGAAAATAATAACAGTGCATTGGGTGTGTACAAAGGCCTTGCTCTGATACCAAATTACACCACAATTATAACCATAGGGCAAATCTGAATTTGAAACTTATTTTTCCTTTATGACTTACATTCTAAAGTTATTATCACTGTATGTTTTCCACTTACATTTATGACTTGGTAAAAAAAAAATCCTTAGGCAAAAAATTACAAAACAATATTATAAGCTTTGCTCAGAATAATTTGAAAAGTAAGTGGTTTTAAACATTGAAACTAAGAAAATAAAGTTACACACTAAAAATATAGATTAGATCAGTGTTTCCTTGCAGTGAGAATATACCTGGGGATGCAAGAACATCATATTGTTTCCAAGGTTTGTATTTCAATAATTTTATACTAAAATTTCTTTTTAGATGATTGCATTATACAGAAATATCACCCAATGAAGAATGCTTTTTAGAAGCTATTATTCCAGAAAAGCTTGAGCGCTGCAACTTTAGTCAAAGGTAGATGACTTAAGGATAGCTCAGCTAAGGAGAGAGCTAAGAACGTCTGTTTCGGCCTGCAATATTTTTCTGATTAAATATAATTCCTGTGAAATCTAAACCAACAATGTAATATTTTTAATATTAGATTTCAGTGTTATATCTTAGTGGCTTTTTTAATGGGAGGGCTACTTCTCCTGAATGTCTGAACCTCTGGACTGAAGTATGCTTCTTTGTCTGTCTGAGCTCCTACAAGGAATTTCTGTAAGAAACAGCCTTGACTGTACTGTCTGAAATTTCCTTTACAGTTCAAGGAATCGAGGATAATCTTTCCTATGAAAGTAATAATATATTGGCCAGTGCAATGCAGCTGTTGTGTTTTAGCCCTAGCCAGCAGCTCATCCCCACACAGCCACTCACTGAATCAGAACTGTAAAAATGAGAGAACTCATGGGTTGAGATAAAGACAATTGAATAATTTAAAAAAAAACCCCAGCAAACTAAAATACCAGAAACAATAGAAAAATTTTAAAGACGAAAATACATTAAACCAAGGCAGACAAGTGATGCAAAAAAACCCAATTGCTCATGGCCTGATGCCCAAGCAGTCCCCAAACATAGGCAGGCACAGATGACCCTCCTCATGGGCAGTTTTATTTCTGAGCACGATGCCAAATGGTATGGAATGTCCCTTTGGTCAGCCAGGTTGGCTGTCCTGGCTGTGTCCCCTCCCAACTCCTTGTGCCTCCCCAGCGTTCTCGCTGGTGGGGTGGGGTGAGGAGCAGAAAAGGCCTTGACTTTGTGCAAGTACTGCTCAGTGGTATCAAAACCATCCCTGTGTTATCAATACAGCACAAATCCAAAACACAGCCCCATACCAGCTACTGTGAAGAAAAGTAACTCAACTCCAGCCAAAACCAGCACAGCAGTTTATGAAATTCCTTACCAAATTAAGTTTAAGGTGGGGGTCACTCCAGTAAGAGAGCTGACCCAGCATGACTACTGGAATCCATCTTGTCCCTACATCCCATGTTTGGCTGCAGTAAAACCTTTCTAAATTGCCTACAATCTCAGTAGCTTATTTTCTCCAAGGCCTCTCACTCCTGTCTTCAGGAAGTGAGTAGGTATTGCAGTGTTTGTTGCCTCACATTGTTATGAGAGTCCAGTTCCAAATGGCTAATTTTGCACAAACTGATGTGTTATTTATTTCCTCACAAACAAGATATTAATCCATTCAGCTTTAGTGGGGACATAAAAGTGGGGCTATTCTGTGGGTATAGAGTTACAGCAGTTTGCAGTCCTTGGATACATGACAATAAATGTACCACAAAGTTCCCACAATGTCTAAGTTACCCAATTACCTCTGGACTAAATAGTGTGAATACTTATATAGTAGTAGACTTCAGATTAGTATCAGATTCACCCTTTTCATGTAAGCATAGCTTGTTTTAAAATCAATTGAAGTAATTGCAAAATAGGTTCCTTAGATTTCTATGGCCTTTGCTTTATGCCACAAAAAGAACAGATGAAAATATGATTACTTCTTTTATGAACATTACTCTTTATGTGATTTGTTTAGGCATTGGTTATAAGGAATATTTATTTTTAGTTTCCATGAGGCTTTAAAAAAGTAATCTAAATAGAGATCTTTCAAATATCTGAATTCTAGGCATATTTGAAATATTAGCACATTTGCTATGAATACAAACAAAAGAATTTTTCTGTCATAACAGAAGCAGAAAATTAATTGATTGTTACAACACCATTAGAGATATATTCTGCTTGTGCTGTCAAAAAAATGACATAAAGGTATTTAAAGCAGTAGATTTCAAGCCCCATTTTGATTTAAAGGAGAAATCAATAGGCATAAAAGAAGCCCGGTTTTGTTTTGATAGCTATTTTTTCTTTTGTGCACTAGTGTCCTGAATTTCTGCTGTTCCTTAAAAACATTGCCATTATTTTTGAAAAAGAAGAATAGGGCAACAGGGTGCTCTTCCCAGGCTCGTACCCTTTGGGAGGGCCAACTCTAGTGGCTGTCCTCAGAGCTGACATGCAGATATTCCCCCTTCCTGGTCTTCCACTCCAGCACTACCTATTCCGAAAAGAGAGCCAAAAAAAGATTTACCTTAAAAAGGCTGAATACTTTGTGTAATGATGAGCGTGGCTTCTCAGTTGACACTGTCTGCCAAGAGATGATGAGCACTGCCTGTATAAGCAAGGTGTCACTGCTGAAATCTTGAGGTAACATGAAAATAGCCCTCAGCAATTCAAAAAATAATTGTCACTCCATTTGTCTTTGCAAAGAAAAAAAAGGCAGCAGAAGGAAAAAAGAACGCTGTACAAGGAAAAAGAAAGAAATAATGATAGGCTGATTTAACAAGTAATAAAATGTAATAATAATCTTCCCATTGAGATGGATTTCATGTCCAATTAATTCAAGGTCAATTTTCATAAATTCAACATTTCTGGGAAAAATGTGAGCTATTCTGCCTTTCATTAAAGTGATTTTAACTTTCTTCTCTGCTGACAAGTCATAGTTATATTGTGCGCCATGACAGGTAGCTGACAGTGAAATAATGTCAGATAATTTTATAAAAAGCATAACTGAAAATGTGTAATTAGCTGGTGGCATTGCAACTGAGCTCAAACCTAGGTGTTTTGTGAAAGTCTAGTCCAGACTAAGTTCATTTACAAGGAGAGTGAGAAGTCCTCAGACACCTTTTTTCTAACACGTTTGTAATTAGGGTGGCAAGACGCATTTCTTCTGCTAGACATATTTTTGAAGACATATCTTTAAGCAATAAAAAAATTGAAGCATTATGGCTACTGGAACAAACTTTTTTGTGAGGTCTTTTATCTAAAAATTTTCATTAATTTCTATTATCTGACTTTTTTGAATCATAGAACACTCAAGCTAGCTATGGAAACAACCTCTTGAAAGTGTCAAAAATCCATATCCTTGGGGACAGAAGAAAGGGACACATGCTGTGTGGCTGAGCAGTTTTAGGCACAGACAAGGAATGTTCGCCATGGAGCCAGAATGTCCTTGCAGCCACAGGTGAAGCACGAGAGGCAGCTGTGGCCAGCCTGAATTTCAGTGGTGTCCCCATGCTGGGCAGAATGGTATTGGCAGGGCCCGACAGCATGAGAGACCTGGCAGTGGAAAGCAGCTTGGAAGATGAGCATTCTGATTGAGTGGGCCTGCAGGCATCCGTATGGAGCTTCACATAAAGTCCTTCCAATCTTCTTCCACCACAAGGCAAAAGACATGCTGCCACTTCCAGCAAGTGTGCCTTCTGCTCCAGCCAGACAAGCACTTTTTTTTTTTTTTTGACTTGCCTGTTTGCTCAGAATTCACAAAGCCTGAAAGTAAAAATTGAGTTTATTGAACATGGGCCTCACTTATGTGAGGTAGCAATCTCAGAAAAGATGGAACTCATTTCGCTGGTGTTTCTCTTGAAATCTAGCAGATTTAAATCAGTGGTATGTATAAACTGCAAAAACTAACAAACAATCAATAAAGAAAATATTACAGTTTTTGAACCAAGACTAGATCCACATCTACTTATGGCTGCCACACTCAAATGGCAAATGCCACACACCAAGAGCCAACTGATGGCTTAACATTAACATTTACCAAAACATCCTCAGAACAGGCTTGAGTTTCTTCAGCATCAAAATGATGGGAATATTTTCTAGTTGTGGCTTACTCATTCATTGAAAGGCTGACTGTTCTACCAGGAGATACTTCACTCCAAACTCAAAGAAACGTTATAATTTCAAACTCTTTTATTGATTCCAGTGTGATTTTTAACAGCTTATACTGGAATTCTAAAAATTCTTGAAACTGGTAAAGAAATTTACTCCGTGATGCATGACTCCATGATGCAGCTGAGGGGCTACTTGAGGTCTGTATTGTCTGCAGTATTGAGAGTCTCCTCCTTTCTCCCTTTTGTACCTTTCCTGATGCAGAGTATTTATACTGCGTGGGGCAGATCAATGCATCTTTTTGCGAGCTCCCCCCCGAGCTGAAAACTTCCCTGCTACTGGTACCCTACAAGAACACCACAGTTTCAGCCTTATTTTATCCAGAAGAAAAGTCAGCAGGAAATTTATTTTTCCTCTCACTCCTTCATCTCCTCACCAGCTAAGTAGTCACAGGAAGACCTCTTCTGCAACCCTGTCTTGTGCCTGCATTGTTAAGCTCTGTTCTGCTGCCATGGCCCTTCCTTTATCCTGAGCACTACCAGTCGAAAAGGACCACAACCTACTGAACTGCAAACAGGAGCTGCTTGGTTACACCAGTGGGCACAACAGACACCCCATCTGATCTCAGCTGTAAAGGTGCGAAAAACTCTAGTGATCTGCTCAGTATTCCCACACCCTTGGGCCTTTCTCTGACCACCATGCCACGTCCACCACTCTAGTACAACATTGTTGATATACCTTGTGGGGTTTTTCTTTTCCTTTCTCCATATTCAGACTTTTTCTACCAAATTCCTATGATGACAAGTACTTCTGTTGAAGATTTAATACACCGTGCTGTGAACAGTACTGGGAGCTGGTTATGTCCTGTACAAGAGGGATGCCTCTATGCACATCAATAGAAGTTTGAATAGCAAATTGAATCCCATTTCAGTAAACTAATGGTTTATTATTTAAATTACATAATGCATGCCATTGATATTAATATAATTTTGATCTATGCTTAAAATTAAACATGTGAATCTGGTCGATTTTATTATGGGTCTGAAACAGTCATGGTATAGAAGAATTGTAAGTCTGTTACTTTTGATTTATAAAGCATTTGGTGTAGCAACAAGAGCACCCCCAAAAAATCTGAAACTGTTACACCTGGGAGATAACGACTGAAAGAAGAAAAAGTGGTTTTGTCTAAATAGATCAATAAGCTCACATCAGGTCAAATTATATCTGTGTCTCCTTTCAGTTAGAAAGAGAAATCCAAAATAAACCCTAGAACACTAATAGATAGTGGTAGAAAAATGGAAAACCATAGATCTCACAAAAGATTTAAATGTCAAGGTCTTATTTCCTTACTGTTTCTGAAAGAAAGTTTCGCTCCATTACCTCAGCATCTAAAAGTAACAACTTCATTTTCTTCTGCCCAACTCACACAACCTTTTAACATCAATAAATTTTCAGTGGCTTAAAGGAAGAACTTGGTTGTAGCTTTTATCCAGAAATAATAAATAAATAAATAGTGAAACTTCTATTCATTGCATTCTCTCTGTTTCTGCTAATGAGCAAATGAAAGTTTTGTTGCAGAATGGTAAGTTCTTTCTGAATGATAGTAGTTTGCACTGTACTTGTTCAGGGATGACCTGACAAGATTTCTTTGTGTTGATGTATAAAATATACAGAGTAAAACTGCATTTAAGAGAGAGTGTTTCTCCATATTGGCATTTCTTTTTGAGAATAATTTAGTTTGTTTAATGCAGGTCTGTAAGTTCACTGGTAGCATTTATAATAGTGATTGATACATGTGATGATAAAGGTTCATTCCAAGGAATTTCTTTGTAAAGAACTATTTTGTTCAATTAGTATAGACTTTATTATTCATATAACATAACCAAAAGATTAATAAAATGTAATTAAATAAATGTAAAAAAAAGGTAGTTAATTCTAGTTTCAAGAAAGACATTGAAGTGCTGGAGTGAGTCCAAGAGCAATGAAGTTGGTGAAGGTCTGGAGGGTAAGTCCTATGAGGAGCAGCTGAGAGAGCTGGGCTTGTTTAGCCTGGAGTAAAGGATGGTTGGGGGGACTTTACCACTCTCTATAACCACCTGAAAGAAGGCTATGGCCAGGTGGTGATCACTCTCTTCTCCCAGGTAAAAATTGACAGGACAAGAGGAAATTCCTTCAGGATGTGCCAGGGGGGATTCAGGCCGGACATCAGGAGGAACTTCTTCACAGCAAGGGTTGTTAAACCTTTGAATGTCCAGGTAGGTGGTAGATTCACCTTCCTGGAAGTGTTCAAGAAGCAACTGGACGTGGCACATAGCGCTATGGTGTGGTTGACAAATTGGTGTTTGGTCAAAGGTTGGACTTGATGTTCTCAGAGATGTTTTCCTAAATAAATGATTCTGTCATTCTGTGTATTTACTTAGGTTATACAAAACACTCCTGTAATTCATAGTTCTTCTCTGTAGTTAAATACCAGAAATTTATTACCCCAATGGAATTAAAAGTGAATCATAAGATGAAAAAAAGAGAATTAACCTGAAATGAACGAACTTCACATCCTCCTGTGCGTTTCTTTTTGCCTTCAACTCTGCCTAGATGGAGCACTAAATCAAGAGCAGGTTGTGACCTGCAGTTATTACCCTATTATTAGTAACCTTACTATTGCTATACAATTTCCTGCTTTTTGGTGTAGCTCTGTTAATTTTCTCCTGATACTTAAATCAGTAGACTTAGGACTGCCTTTTTATCTGGCATTTTAGAGTCTTAGTACTTAATCCTAATTTTACAAAATTACATTATTTTGTAAAATTATGTCAATTCATCTAGTTGCCTGAATTTCATCTATTACAAAATAGAATTGTTGTGTCACCTTGTGCTGGTGAAGAGGAAAAGAACTATAGGGGCAAACTCCCCCACAAATGAACAAACAAAACATGTCTCTCTATCGTCCCCTCCATTCCTGAAAGATGTTAAAAATATCTCATACTGAATGTCTTCTCTAAACATGTGAAGGAAAGTAAGGTTATCAGGAGCAGTCAAATGGATTCACCAAGGGGGAATCATGCCTGACCATTCCAATAGACCTCTGTGATGGAATGACATGATTGATGAGGGGAGAGCAGTGGATGTGTGGATGTCAAGGCTGCTGACACTGTCTCCCATGACATCCTCATAGGTAGGCTCGAGAAGTGTGGGTTACATGAGAGGATAGGGAGGTGGGTTGGCCAAGACCAGTGGCATCCTGGGCTGCATCAGGAAGGCTGTGGCCAGGAAGGTGATCCTGGTCCTCTACTCTGCTCTGATGAGGCCACATCTGTAGTTCTGTGTCCAGGTCTGGGCTCCTTTGTACAAGAGAGATGTGGAGCTTCTGGAGAGGGTTCAGAGGAAGGCTGCAAAGATGATGAGGGGTCTGGTGACGCTGTTTGGGGCTGCCCGAGGCCACACAGCGTCCTGCTGCAGACGTCTCTTGGTAGCTGGAGGCTGCGGACAGAGCTGGCTCCTGCGCTAGGAGTGAGCCCCAAGCAAAGGTGGCAGAAAGGCGTCAGCAGAGGCGAAGGACGAGAGAGGGGTCTTCTGTATGGGTTCCAGCCTGTTTTTTATTGAGGTGAAGGGTCCAGGGACAGAAGAACCCCAAAATGGAGAGTACAGAGGTTTTTATGGGGGCGGGGGGGTGTCTAAGGGGCAGGGAAACAGTAGCAGCCAATAGGGTGAGGGCCAGAGGGTGGAGAATACATTGAATGATAGGGGAAGGGCCAATGGGGAAAGGGCAAGGAGGGGCAAGGAAATAGAGACCCAATGGGATGTTGAATAAAGGGGAACTTTCTAGAACTTATACATAGTTAACAGGGGAAAATGCATAAACATGAACTTATATATGAAACAGGGTAGGGAACTCATTAACCAATAAACTCAGAACATGCAAACTAGGAACAAGGGGAAATATGGGTACTTGCCATAACCTGAAAAGGCGAATTAGACCTGGGTGCTCTGGAGGCCTGTCCACCAGCCCTCTGACTGGTCTGCAGCAGTGGCCACGGCCATGTGCATCGCAAGAGTCTGGAACATCTCTCCAGTGAGGGGATACTGAGGTAGCTGAGACTGTTTAACCTGGAGAAGGGATGACTGAGAGTTGATCTTATCTTATATGCATACAACTGACCCTGAGATGAGCTCAGGTGGTTGGAGCATGGTGTTAATAATGCCAAAGGCTTGTGGGTTTGATCTCCGTAGGGACCACTCACTTAAGAGTTGGACTTGATGATCCTTGGAGGTCTCTTTCAACTCAAAATATCCTGTGGTTCTGTGAAACATCTTAAGCATGGGTGTCAAGAGGATAGGGCCAGACTCTTGTTAGTGGTGTCCAGTGAAGACTCTTTTTAGTGGTGTCCAGTGATGGGACAATAGGCAAAAAATGAAACACAGAAGTTCCATATGAATATGAGAAAACTATTTACTTTGAGTGTGCCAGAGCACTGGAAGAGGCTGCTCAGCGAGGTTGTGGAGTCTTTTTCTCTGAATATATTCAAAACCTGCCTGGATGTGGTCATGTGCAACCTGCTCCAAGAGAATGTGCTTTAGCAGGGGGATTGGACTAGATGGTCTCCACAAGTTCCTTCCAACCACAACCATTCAGTGATTCTGTGAAGCCATTTTACTCAAGTAAATTCTCATAAGTGAAGTAGGAGCTTCAATAGGACTTAGATGACTAACTACTCTTAATGCTTTTGACCATTTATTGCAATGAAGCTAATTTCTGCACTATTAAACAAGATATCTTCGAGAGACAAAATATTCAAAGCAGGGCAGCAAAGGAAGTTTAAAGCTTGCTGGCAATGAACTTTAACATTTTCTTCTGAATTTTAAATGCTAGGTTTACATGCCAAGACCTTCTTACAGTTTTTCTATCCTGACTTTGAGGTGGTCCAATTTACAAAGCATGTAGATTATTTTCCACCTTCCAAAAAAGGAGTCATGAAATGTGTTTTCTCTTTGATAATTCAACAGGCATGACATGTGTACACTCTTGGGGACAAAAAAATAATGCTAAATAAGGTGGCTGATCATCCTTCTGTGTTCTGCTCATAGCTAAATTGACCATAGCTAATTTCATTTTCACATGATTGGCAAGAGGGTAGGTGTTTTGAACCAATATGTTAAATGTTCCACTTCATAAATTGGAAACCTGCCTGGTGCAGCTGATTGTGCCAGCTGGCTGATCTTCAGCATAGGGCATGTGTGCACTCTTTGTCTCATGTCATTGAATTAGCCAACTGTCTGTTGTTCCCTTTTGAGGCAAAACTAATAAGATGTGTGATTAAAGAACTACTTTATTTCACTGATGTTTGGCTCAAAAGCAGAAAAAAATCCTATGCCTGTTTATCCTAAAAGATAGATTTCTGCCCTTGGTTACCCTGTAGGTTATCGATCCAATTAAAAACTCAGTTATGAAAAAATATTCAAAGTTTTGGTGGCAATGCATTTGTCTTTTATTTCTGCAAGTGGAAGTTTGAATATCCGTGTATGTCACAGATGAAAATGAGTACCATAATTTGAATCCACAACTATTTTTTAAATAATAATACTGATATTAGTATTATTTTTAAATTAGTATTCGTAATTTAAATTTATTAGTATTATTTTTAAATAATAATACTAATATAGGAAATTGCACATAAACATAAGGAAATAAAACATTTTTCTCTTTCAGTGTGAGCATGTTCAAATACTGGAATAGGTTTCTAGAGAGATTGTGGAATCTCCATCTTCAGAAATACTCAAAACTCAACTGGACAAAGCCCTGAGGAACCTGCTGTATTTGACCTTGCTTGAGAAGAGCTCTTGAACTGAACAGTCTCCAGAGTTCTGTTCAAAACTTAATTATTCCATGGTTCTGGGGTACTGAACAAGATTTCAGGAAAGAGAAAGGGCGAGTCATTAATTTTATTTGGTGATTGAACTATTTTTTGGTTATTTTGTGGTTTTGTCAGAAAATGCTAGTAGCTGAAATCTGAGCTGCACAGGTTTGTGTTTTTACAAGTGTTTATATCCTTATGACTACTACATTTTAGACTCCCAATAGATGTTTTGTAAAAAAAGAATTTGCTAGGAAAATAAAATACAGGTTGCAATGTTTTATAATATTTTATGGATCAAAATGAAATAGATGTTTTAACAACTAGTATTCTTTATACCACTTAGTTTAGAGCTTTCCATGGATTCAATAAACAAAGCATGGTGTAGGAATACTGGCCCATAAAAAGCAGTCTAATTGGGTTCCCCAGAAGATTGTTTTGTTTCTTAATAACAGCCACTTCTATTTGTGCTTTCTCTGTATCAAAGTTTTCATCCTGACTGAAAGAATTTTTTATGCCTGTATGGAAAAGGCAAAAGAATGAGGTGGGAAGACAGTGAGTGCTTGAGTAGACATGAATAATAGTCATGGAGAGACTAAGTGGCATCACCAGATATGTACATCTATGAGCCCCAACTGTTAAACAGCATGCTCTGTGAGGTGCTGTCATTCCAAGCTCTTTCACAACGAGAAGGTAGGGAGAGTGGAATCACTCGGAAATAATGTCCCTGGTGTTAACCAGCACTGACAGAATTGATGTTCCAGCTACTGGTGCAGAATATTACTTAAAGGCATGAAACCCGGGTTAGAGGTAGGATAGCTGGCAGGGTTACTCCTGTAATTTTTCTCATCCACAAAGCAGCCTTTCCAATCATCACTTCGAGAGTGGCTCAGCTTTTGCTGCTGGACTGGCTCTGGTGCAGGATGCCTATGCCAGGGTGAAAGAATCCTTCTTCATAGCAGTCACCCTGCTGTTGCTGCACACCATTAATGCCATGCTATTGTAGCAGGATGCTCTGCCTGAGCAGGGATTCAACAGCTTGAAACTGATCTTGTTCCTTAACCTTAAAAGTGGGTCATCACACTTTTTACAAGTTTTCAGTGATGGCTTGAGCAAGGAGGGTCAGCTGCTTGGTGGAGCGAGGAAGATCTGAACAGGGAGAAGATCAAGCAAAGAGGCACTTTCTGCTGCTTTTAGTGTTGAAGAATGCTGAGACAAGCTTGAACAGCTATCAGACCCACCACGAGGACATGCAAGACAGGTGCTCCCTGACTGAGTCTGGAAGCAGCAAGAGTGTGCAGGCCCTGTTAGAGAGGGGAGAGTCAGAATGAAGCTGACACCATTTCAGCACAAAGCATATTTTGCTGAGTGAACAAGATTGTATAAAGGTTCAATTATACCTGTATAATCCTTTGGAAATAAACTGTTGACTAAGTCTGGGTCTAGGATTGGATCCAGCCACACCCAGGTGACTCTCTGAGGAAGAGTTTAGAAAGCAAGGGGGTCCTTCCTGCACCTTGTGACTCAATGGGAGGATTTCTCTAATGAGCTTTGTCTGAAGCTCCCATTCTGCCTGTGACAGCCATGCATCGTTAATGCAAAGCCAGCAATGACAATGCAAAAGTTTGTCAGTTTTACTACATTGAGGACTGGCAGAAGAAGAGCACCATTTGAGAAGGTGTAGAGCCTATGGCCCATGACCTGAAGCACCAGTAGTGTGTTTAGGATACTTTCTGAGGTATATACTGGTAAATTGAATCAGACCTTGGCTTGAAGATGGTCCTGAAATGTTACAAAAACTAGGAAATTGTAACTTTTTTGTTTGTATTTGCTTGTGTGCCATCCATGAGTGAGCTCTGGGGCCAAAGTGCAGTCATTCAGTAAAATAGGATGGGAAGGGTCCAGGAACTGTGCATGGACCCACCTTATGGTGATTCCCTCCTACAAAAAATTCACTGTGTTCTTTTGGACATTGCAATATAGGCAATACTGTTAACATTTAAGCAGTTTTAGTTCATAATTTCAGATCTCATTTTTTATAGTCCTTTAAGATGAGGAGAGGAATATTTTATAGGCATTTGTCCTGTTTTCAAGGATAATTAGAATGTAGTTAGGTTGTTTTTGCTGAGTCTGATGATGAAGTACATCTTATTTCATGAAAACAATGAATTCATGCTTTTGAACTACAACAGCTCAGAGTGAAAAATAAGGAACATTAAGTATGTACATCTGAATTTTAAAATTCAAGATGTTCTTGGGAAACTGTTCCATATGTTTCTATTCTATGTTAATGAAGGACGATTGGTAACAGACAATTTATTCGTAAGCTGATGATATACATTTGTGTTGATGCCAACACATCACACCATTGTAAGATTTCACTGACTAGATGATTAGCATGTTGCTCATTTTGCTTGCCACAGATTTATTGGAGAGAGACGGAAGAAGAGAGATTCTCTCTGAAAAATTGGTATACCTGTTTCAAGGAGGAACATTAAACAATTTGAACCAGCATTGCCTTCTAGCAATTTAGTTGCTTCCCTGCTGCAATATCTCCCAGCACTTTCTAAATATTGTATGAGGTACTTAAAGGTGAGGACACAGCTGTTGTGAATATCCATATCCATGAATCATTATTAATGACATTGCTTACTGACAGAGTTGTCTGGTTGACTATTGTGCCTGCCTCAAGTGGGACTGACAATCCCTTTAAAAATGCATCAGTTCTTTTCACTCTTTACATTGCGTAGGCTTATCAAACATTATTAACCCTGTTATTTCTTGGACAGACTGTAATAAATGCTCCAGCACTTTTTCTCTCTCCCGGGGCTGCTTCTAAATCTGCTTTTGCAAAGAGTGACTGAAATATATCTTTCAAATAAGAAGTTTGGGACAGCAAGAAAGATAGCTAGAAATGTACCTTATCCTGAGCTTCAAAGTAATCGCCTTTATAGCCCCCTTTAGCATTGGTAATGCTCTATAATACCTTTACATTTACTTCCTGATATCCTCATAAGCCGTGTCGTGCTGTCACAGACTAGATTTCTCAAGGAACTATGTCTTAAGATTGACACTAAGAACATAATATGTCTCACCAAGCTGGTGGAAGCAAACACAATGTAGATATTTTCCAGGAAAGACTTCCTGGGTGGATCATATTGAAGCTACCCAAGAAAATAAAAAAAATAATAATAAAAAAAAAAAATCATGAGAAGTATTTCCCCTTTACTGCAAATTCATGTGTCTGAAGGTTTTCAGGCTTGCTGTTGTTAGATGCATAGAATAAAATATTTAGTCATTTATTGTCTGCTGTCTAGACTAATGTTATGGGTGTCATGGATCACTATACATTCATGTGGCTCACTGTCCTTTGTTGTTTTCTTTAGGTTATTTCATGTATATGTTTCCCTTTCTTTCCTTTTTTTCTTTTATTTTTTAGTTGAAAGAATTAAGACGATATTTTATTGTACCAAATTAAGCTCTTGTTGCTTTTCTATATCAAGGTCCCATTTATATTTGAAGGATTATATTCTTTACATTTTTATGGTGCCCAAAAAGGATTTTGCTGTAAAAATTATTTTCTCTAATACTGACGAGTACAGAGAATCGATTTGATACCAGAGAATTCATTGCAGTCAAAGCTAAAAATATTTGGGTTGATACTGAGGCAACTCCATTTATAGATATTTTGTATTCCATGATTTTCATCTTCCCTTAATTCCTACTGTTCAATTAACATTTAGCACGTTCAGAATCTGGTTCAGACTTTTAGATAGTTTAATGCTTAGGGATGGACCACTTTTATATTTAGAAGTCACTCTGCTGTTTTAAAAAAGGGACCATTACGTTTTTTTGGGTAGCTTTCTGTCTTGTCACGTTACAAAGAATTGAACTCCTTTCCCAGAGCTAGTAGTTTGTTTTAATTTCTCTTCTGGAGGAGAATAAAAGCTCTTCATGCAATTTGCTAATTATTTGCATTGTTACAGAATGTGGTCCCAAGTGTTGTTTACTGAGCAAGAAAAGTTTATGTCTCGGTCTCACACAGACGTTCTGCCACGGACATTTTAATCTACATTAACCCTGTGCAACATAATTTTTCATGTCAGGAAGGATTTGAAAGACTAAGTATTGATGACCACAATGTAAAAATCTTATAGGGAAATAAGGTATGATCTAATTAATAACTGGGACAGGATTACGTGCAGACAAAAAAAGGATGAATGAAACAAGGGACCCTGTATCACTTATTAAATATACTGAGTAGCTATTCAGTGAGAAATAGTAATCTGAAAACAGATATGTACTGAAATCTAGGTGGTGGAATAGGAGGTGGATAGAAAGTACTTTGACACTGGCAGAGAAAGCAAAAGGATCTGAGCATGAATATGAGTACTTCGTATCTCTCATAATAGCCAGAAACCTCCCCCCCCAAAAAAACTCCAAACAACAAAACAAACAAAAAACCCAACCCCCTCAAACCCTCCTTTTTCAATGTTTCCAAATAAACACACTGCTAACCAAAGAGCTGCATTCTCAAGAATATTTTTTCCTTCTACCCAGAAATTTCCCTGTCTTCTTTCTAAAAGTTCTTTGAAATTATCTTTAAAACAACTTTAGTTTTAATAAATTCACCTTTTCAAAAAAAGTCCTCAGAAGTCTTCCTTCTAGTGGAGTATTGTGGAAGTAAGATGGTAAGAGATAGGGCAGCATAACCCAAATTTCAATTTTTTTAAAGACTGATATTTTTAAAAATAATGTATTCAGAATTTTGTAAAAGACCAGCTTCTAAGATGTAAGATAACATTGCATAGCATAACATAAAAAAATAACATGATATAACATAACAACATAGCATAAGACATAAAATAAGATAACATAAGAACTATGCACAAATGCTTTGCATCTAAAGGCAGCTGTCAAAAATAGCTGAATTTGGACAGGGAAATCACTTTTTTGGGTTTTATTTATATATATTTTTAAGATTAATTCTTTTTAAAATAAAAAAAATACAGGTATTATATTTTGGACTGAAGGAAAAGAACTCAATTTTTTCCCTTGACTATATGCATGTAAAAAAATGTTACTCCATTTATACAACCTCGTGTAATATCATATGTATTTTGATGACTAAGTACTTCCTTTTGTTAAGATGCTTGTAAGATTATGTGTTGATTTAAAAGAGAAATGTGTTGCAGTACATATTGTTGTGTTTTCTTTGAAGATTTTTTGTGTGTGCTGTCAAACTGTGTTTCTCATTTTCCTACTATTTTTCTCAGAAAGTTGTACTTGCTAGTATCAAATAGAATTCTGAATTTTGCTAATGCTGTGATGTGCAGAGAGTTTTTACTGAAAACCTAAGCATTCCTATTATCAGTATTTTTCTCCTACAGAACACGAAAAAAGGGTTCATCTTTTCATTTAAGATATTTTTGATACATTGAATGCTTCAGTTATGAGAAAGTTCCTAATATCTTTAAGCTTTTTCATTTTAAATGGGTTCTAAAGTCCACTGAGTTTGTTAGCTTTATACTTGTATGCTGCATGTGTGTGCATAGGCCAAATTGGAGACTTACCGTGTTCCTACAGATTCCTATGCTGAATTACTGAAAATACATCTGAAGACTCTGAGATCTGTATATGGTCATGAACAGTCAAATAAAAGAAGGTCATGTTTTTGGATGTTATACAGATATTTTAAAATGGCAGATTGCAATTTGTCAAAACTTTTGGAAGGCAAGGAGTTTCCACAGACATTCAGGAACCTTTTCATTACAGACCTTGACTTTCAGATAGTATGGCTTGTTATAGACATAAAGCAAGTTCGCTTGCTATGATTCCAGAAAACCCTGGAGAACAGAGTTTCTGTTGTGTGAGAACTTTAAAATCTTTCTGTATCAAATTAAATAGGTATATTTACAAATTTGCTTTCTTTATCTTGTTATATGCTTTTAGCTCCCACCTCGTTCCCAAACATGCACAGAAGTTGACATCAGTGAAAATTCTAAAAACCCCTTTTTTTTACAATTGTATTATATACTCTTCTTGTTTTGTCTGAGGACTGTGTCATGACAAAAGAGATTCTTGTTGATAAATGAGGTCCTGATTAGTTCTACTGACATGGAATTACAATAGAAATTAAAGAAATCGGAAACGTTTTTCCAGTTTCCAATGTTTTGCAGGTGAAAGGTTATAAGTGAAAGTGCAAAATTTTTTGAGAGCTATAAAGCAAAATTATAAACTTCTGTGAATGGCTTTCTAAAAAAGCTAATACATACACCTGCTGTTTTTCCACTTATCCTTTTGGCACAATAACATAATATTTTTAAATGGATGTCTGGTGCATCAGCCTATCACCTCAGGACAGGTGTGGACACTGTCTAATTGTCTTTTGGAACTAGGATATATAAATGATACTGTAAAATTAATAAATAATTCATTCTCTCACTGGACGTGTGTGCTGCTGCATCTCTGAATTCCTGCTAAGCCTGCTCAGCACTCACCTCAGCCCAGTGCACTGTTTAGGGCTCCTCCTCGGACTAGGGCTAGGGTTAGGGTTATGCCTAGGGTTAGGCTTCAGAAAACCACAAAGCCGAGAGCTTCAGGGACACTGACAATTCAAAAGGCATTCCTTGGGGTCACAACATTGCCCCAATCTTGCTCCCACCTTCACTTTGTCTGTAGCACTTGCCAGTAGGTAAGGGCTCTGTTTGCTCTTCCAAAAGACCAGATTATAGCCAGGTGGGAATGACTGTGTCCTCCCCCCTGGGTGGAGCATCCCACAATGGGANGCATCTCACAATGGGAGGAGGGAATTCTGTGAGTTGTGCGGTGGGTCCTTGATGGCTCATTAAAGAGAGATAGCTCCAGGAGGGAATTATCAAGGATCAGTCATGATAGAAGATAAGGAACACTGCCCCATCTGCTTTAACAGCCTGTGAAGATGGTAATAGAATACATGCTTTTGGTTACATCTTATATTGTAATCCAGGACACATCTTCACTTTCCCTGTGGCACTCGCCTCAACCCTGTGCATTGTTTAAGGCTCCTCCTAGGATTAGGGCTAGGGTTACGCCTAGGGTTAGGGTTCAGAAAACCACAAAGCCCAGAGCTCCAGGGACACTGACACTGCACAAGGCATGCTTTGGAAAGCGCAACACTGCCCCAACCTTTTTCCCATCTTCACCTTCTGTTTGGCACTCGCCTCAGCCCCATGCATTGTTTCAGGCTCCTCCTCGGACTAGGGCTAGGGTTAGGGTAATGCCTAGGGTTAGGGTTCAGAAGACCACAAAGCCCCAAGGTCCAGGGTCACTGACAATGTGAAAGGCATGCCCTGGGAAACGCAACACTGCCCCAACCTTGCTTCCATCTTGTTCTGGTTTGAAAGACAAACCAGTGGGAGATCGCGAGTCAGAATGATATTATAAAAGGGATATTAAAAAACCAATAAGAACAAAATAAATGCAATAGTACAAGAGCACTGAGAGAGTCAGAATACAACCTGACGCCCTGTTGGTCAGGGTGGTGGCAGCAGTCCAGATGAAATGGTCCTGTTGAAGCAGTGGTCCTGTTGAAGGAAGGGTCTGGTCTTCACCTGAAGGTCCAAACAGTAACTCTTGTCCTCTGGGAGTCCGGTAGGTAAAGGCTCTGTTTGCAGTTTCAAAAGACCAGATTGCATCCAGGTGGGAATGACTGTCTCCTCCCCCCCAGGCAGAGCATCTCA
>VXBT01005870.1:0-18647 GCA_013400235.1 Oriolus oriolus | reverse complement strand
CCCTTGAAGTGTTTTCTCCTGGTTCTTACCTCAACTAATGAAGCCTTTGTTAATTTTTTTCCCCTCTCTCCTCTGCCCAGCTGTGGCAGGAGAGGGTGAGCGAGCGACTCTCGTGGGTGCCTGGCGCTCGGCCAGTGTCAAACCACAACACAGCATCAAAGTGGATCCATCAGTTGGGATTGGACGGCTTGAGCTTCATGGTAAACTGAGGTCAGGAAAAAATTTGATAGTTCTTGTATTAAAATTGTTGATTTTGGTTTGCCCCACTGCCACCACTTTTTTAGCATGTTTTAGAGTATGCTCAGATAAACCTCATACCTTCTAAGGAGGGATATGCATATATGAGCAATTATCAGCTCCATTTTCTGAAGCCTGTAATAATCAAGAGTAATCTGATAAAAAAACTTGCTTTTAATCTCGAAATTTTCTCTAATTATTGCATGGTTCTTGAATCTTGAGTCTTACTTTAAGCAATAATCCATTTTCTTGGGAAGGTAAAGTAAGGCAATATGCAAATAATATTGTAAGTGTATCTCCTAACCTTCCTAAACATTTAAATTTAGATTTATAACTATCCCTTCATAACTGGATGTAACGGTTAAGTAGATTGCTACTTTGATTGGCACAACAATCTGAAATTGTGCAGAAATACATTTTCTAATTAGAAAACGCTTTCCAGGTTAAAAATTTTATTTCATATGAGAATTAATCTTTACATTACCAATGGTACATCTTTTATAGTAAATAATTTTAAGAATGTTATTAAGGTTTCATTTTGGCTTTTTCAGAAAAAAAATGAAAAAAAAATTCTTTTTACAAGTTTTTTGTTCTCTCCTCAGAGGACTCTTTCAGTTGCGATGACTTGGACCAAATGGTTCTCTGCATTTTCCAGCTAGCACTCAGGTAGGAGAAGCATGAGACTAACAAATTCATTTTCGTGTTAATGAGAAAGAAATTGAAGCCAAACCCAGCATAAAAATCAATGAATTAGAATTGATAATTTTTAGGGTGTCAGAACACAATATAAATGAGTGGATAATATAAGGAACTAGAAAACAAACAAAAAAAAAATTTTTTTCTCTGTCCATATATTTTTGGCTATGGCCATTTCAATCAGAATATTTGAAAGGCTTTTGAATCAGAACAATAAACACACTTCAGGCCTGTGGGCCCCAAATTATGCCTTTCTGCTGTTGATGAGGATGTAAACAAGCTGCTTTTAGTAACGTTTTATCTATTGTTGGAATGAATAAAGCTGAGGTTGCAAACACAGCTGAAAGATAGGATGGGTTTAAAATACTTTTGTTCCTGCTGAGCCATTACCAACACCTGCAGTTAAAGTAATTATTTCAAATGTTTTTCTTTTTAAAAGAAGGAGTAGTTAGCAGTAGACCCGTCTTGTTATGGTAAATTAACATCTGCACTTAATATGATTCCCCTTGGTTGTAAATATCCTGAATTAAAGCTTATTATCTCCTTTAGAAAGTATGTTTTATGATTTCACCTGTTTTGTACAGAGATAATTAAACATTTCACTGAAATACAGGTTGGATGACTATAATCTTATTTTAGCCATCACAGAAATTATGGAATAATTTTACAGCAAATATTGTGAATATTTAATTAAACTCTCTCCTGAAGTAAAGCAAGCATAACTGGTGAAGATAGCAAAAATGGATTAGAGGTTCTGAGATTGAAGAGAAGAGCTGAGCAAAAGAATTGGCTATCTTCTTATTGTTTTTTTAAAAGAAAATGTTTTCTTAATCATAAAAAACAAACATTAAAACACTTTAAATTCTAGGGCTAAGTGAGAAAACCAGGAAGAGATGTGCAATAAACAGGAAAACTCTTTGCCTTATTTTTACCTAGGGTTTGTACTGTAATTAAAAATGGAGCTACTTGGTTTATATTGCCATCAAAATAGCTAAAAAGGATACATAGTTTTTCCACATGCAAATCCTCTAAAAATATTAGGAGTTGAAGAATTTATTTTAGAATGTTACAATTTCAAATTATTTTTATGTGTCTTGTCTTTGACCATGCACTGTAACTTGACCAGATCACAGCTTATCAAGCAAGCTCTCAGTTCAGTGGTATTTTCCACCTGCTGTCAGAATTCAGATGTATCAGAGTAAGGTCTCAAAATAAACTGTAAGTTTATATATCAGAATAAGCTTTATCAACTTAACATCTGGCACAAAATTATTTGAAACCTTTGGTGACCTGGGACTAGAGTGATTTACATTAGATGAAGCAGCTGATCTGTGTTGTAAATTGTCTCCTAGGTTTTATTTCTACTTTGTAGATTTCACTACACAAACCCATCAGTATTAAGAGCTTAAGACAACCATAAAATCATAGAATGGTTTGGGTTGGAAGGGACATTAAACATTAACTAGTTCCAGCCCCCTTGCCATGGGCAGGGACACCTTTCACTAAATCAAGTTGTTCAAAGCCCCATCCAACCTGGCCTTGAACATTGTGTTCCACTGTATCCAGCTGCTCATTCCCATTCCCCTAGTATCGAATGTCATGTCTTTGTGACTGTATGGATTTTGTTGGTCAAGGTGTGAACAACATAACTGAGCTACTGTTACAACATTTTAAAATTTATTTTTTGCAGATACTCTAGTGTCTAAGAGACCTCCACAGAGTAAAAAGCAAACTTAAATTTGTGGACTACTTTCACAGAATTATGTTTTCCTCTAAAGAGATGCCTAGAACTTTTCACTTTTGGAAGGAAGAAGAGGCAAAAATTGCCTTAGTTTAATTAATATATGTGTGTTTTTCTCCTCTGTGAACTTGATCTAGAAAAATCCTCCAGCAGAGTATAGATAACATTAAAAGAAATGAAATGAAGGAGCTCCTTTGAAACTATTGCTGTCTGCCTATTTTTTTTTTTTTTTTTTTGCACTCCTATTTCTGGTAATAGTGGGTTTGGAAGGGATATTTGGACAAGTTTCTTTTCAAAGCATGGAGCATTTCACTGATCTCCTTAGCACCATTCATTTTCTGACCACTGCAATCTGGACTGCCATCCTCTCTCATTTAATTCTGCTTCCGAGCCTCACATACATTTAACTAGATTGTTCAAGCTAGTCTTACCTTTGCAGGAGTTTTTACTTTTCTGAAAGATCAGAGTAGTACAGCATACTTGCTCCCAGAGAGTGCTTGTGAGTGATGCTACACAAATCCCTTCCTCTGAGATTGAGGGCATCACCCCTATTATAAACCAGCTATTGTCAGGGACCAAGGTTAGCTTCTATCACCTGTGGCTGGTCTCCCACGTCACAGTGTGAATGCAGCATTGTCAAGCCTTTGGGCAGATCTCTGCTTTTCATGTTTAATTTTGCTCTTTTTTTCCCTCTCAGTGAATTCTAATCTGTGGTCTTTTGAGTGCTATGTGCCCCAGAGCTGCCACTACAGGCACCCAAGCTCTTCCAGTGGCAGCTACAAGAAAGGTCAATATTTTCTTTTAAAGGAGAAGGCACAGCGATGATCATAATAAGGTAGACTGTATTTCAGGGTTAAAGAAAAACAATTCCTAAACCACAGCTCTTATTTAAGGGCTGAAGCTGGCATTATTTTGCTCAGCTCATAAAAACTGATTGGGGAGTAGTGAAGGAGCTTATTAAAAGGAGGTATTTAAAA
Source organism: Oriolus oriolus (assembly GCA_013400235.1). Taxonomy (NCBI): domain Eukaryota; kingdom Metazoa; phylum Chordata; class Aves; order Passeriformes; family Corvidae; genus Oriolus; species Oriolus oriolus. The sequence continues at coordinate 14,996 of VXBT01005870.1, read as the reverse complement.
GTTCAAGCCACTAGGACTTATGTCTCCTCTACTCTGAAATAAAGCATTTCTTTTTTATTTTATGAACTGTTTCAGTCAATTGAAAGCCTAAGAATATAATGATTTTTGAAGGGCATTTCTGATGGCTTATATCAAAATTGGCAGGCATCAAACACTTCGTCTAGCTTGCGTAATAGAGTTGTGCTCTCTTTAACTCACCTATGATGTAGCTGACGTGAAAGAACTTTAACACCTATTGCCCCCTATAAACAATTACTAAAAAACCCCTCAAACTCAAAGCAAAACAAGAAGATGTTATATAAAAATGTGTACTCTGTTACTTGTGATTCTCTTGGAAAGACCATTTTTTTTTGTTGTTTGTTTGTTTTTTTAAATTAACTTTAGAATAAAAGCACATGCCAAAAATACAGTATTTTTAAGAACCCACAGAATTTCTCATGAATAGTCAATATTTTTCTATATTTTTCATCAACCAAGTCTTCATGGATACTTTGAGGTATGTCCTAAGAATATCCAGATCAATATAGTTTTGCTGACTTCATAATGAAAAAAAAAAAACAAACCCACATTCCATATTTATCCTAACACAACTGAATGCAATGTTTCGGAACTGGGCCCCAAAATTTCAGAATAAGGGAAGAATGAGATGGAAACCAAATGAATAATCTGTGGGGATGCCTGTGCTTTCTTTCCTGATATTTATTAAAAGGAAACCATCTTATTTAATTTGAATTTGAACTGGGTAGTGATCTTCCAGACGTGTCCCTTGAAGGGTTTGAGAGAATAAATTGCTTTCAAGACAGCTGAGCAATCACCAAGGGTTCTGATCATACTGAGTGATTTGAAAATGTTACCAATTCTTCTTAGAGATGACAAGATTTTTTTTTTCAACCATGCTATCAAGGAAGTGATCACTGTGAAAGATTCACCTTGAACTTTTCATGCTGTTACAATGACATATGTTTAACGTCAAGTACAGAAACTTGTTTTCCTGGTCCATAAATATTACAAAATCTTTTCTAAAGCCTTGGAAAACAGACAGAGAAATGTGATTTTGTGTAATCCAAATGCATCTTTATCCCCAGCGGACTCAACCTTTATAGCATTGTTTCAATGAGATATTATTAGTTGCTGCAGTACCGTTTAATTAGAATGCTGGCATGATCCTTAAATCAAATAAAGGTTTTTGAATGCAGCAAGGATGTTTATTTTCTATTTTTTTTAATAAACAACCTAAAGTCATGGCTTTGGATAAAGTATTGGGATGATTTAATATTGTATATATAAGGTATCTTTTTATGATTAAGAGCTATATGTATTTTTTTTCCTGAAGATATAGCTTTGTTATTAATGCATCTGTGTGTTTATATATGACTGAGACCGGTTGAATCAGATGCTAATTCTTAAAATCCAACCTTTTAAATAAGAATGTAGAGTGTATTTACTTGTGTATAATTCTCAGTGTATTTTTAAAATGTGATTGAAGGTTAGGAATATACATGATAGGATTTTACTGATATCCTAAAAACAGACAATTCTACTGAACATACCTAGACTGTCTGAAAAAAAAGGTGAGGGTGGTTGTGCATTTCTCTGTCATTGATTATTAAAAGCAGACTAGTTGTTCCTCATTAGTAAATTTTAAAGAAAAGTGAGAAGTCCCTGTCTTGACTAGCTAAAATTAATCCTGTACTTGTCACTGTATTGAAAAGGCGACAGCTAAGTCTTATTGCTATCAGGAAATCGATTATTTTTTCATTGTTTAATACCTTGCCTGTCTAACAGAATGTATGCCATCATGGCTTACAGTCCCAGCCTTCACCACTACTTTATTAGTACAGTTTCTTACAGACCCATATTCATGCCATCATTTGGCCTTAACAAGCCTGTTCCTGCAGAGACCTCTGCAAAAAGGCTCAGTATGGCAATACGTGGCTGCCATACTTGAGTTAGCATCTGCCTTGAACTTTCCGATCTGCAGTCTTTTGGCTCATCCTGCGCAGATTCATGTAAACTTTGTAAATGTCAAGAACAGCATGTAGGAAAAGTTTTGTACCCTGTTTTGTAATGCCTTTTTCTGGTTGCAAATATTGAAGTAAAGACAGGAAACACTATGAATTTTAATTTCCTTCTGGTTCTAGTTCTTTTCTGTTCAGACATATGGAGGAGGTTATTGAAATTCTGATTCTGCAAGTTTCTCTTGTCATCACTTGAAAAATTTTTAGTAATGGAAAAGCCGTGTTAGTTGCAGGACATTCTACCCACATCTTTACTTAAGCAAGATTCAACTGATTTCATGCATGTCCCAAATATTCTTGCAAACTCACTTCATAAATTTTTAGAGCAGTGAGATTATACTAGTTCCCAGGAGATGGTAAAGATTTTGCAGAATTTTTTTTTTCTGGCTTATTCTGAGGGTTTTTCACATTTTGTACTGCGTCTGTAGCAGAACAGAGGGTTTAACCTGTCTAAATTTAAGCTGAAAGTCAAAATCCCAGATCCCTTCTTTATTGTCTACAGAATAGAATATCTGCTGTTTCCTCAGGGAAGCAGAAATGGCTAAAACTCTTTTCTTCCTTTTAGCCTCAAGACTGTAGGAAACATATAGGGATGTTGTACAGGTGGGAGCCCATGCTGTAAGAAACAGTTGCCAGTGTTTTAAGAACCCAGATGAAAGTTAGATTTTCCATGGAGAAGCAAAATTATCCAAGGACTAGTCAGATGTTTTGCCTTCTATTTATCATTTGCCAATAAGTAGGAGACCTCTGAACAATCTATCAGGCAGGTGTTTTGCAACTCATGGGCAATATTCCCTTAAACAGTGAATATGGTTGTTCCCAATAGTTTAGGAACATCAAGTATTAGCTCTCAGTTATGGGAGCTGATGAAGGAGCTTGCACCATGGTGAAGTCCCCTTTTATAACTGGAAAGATTTGCATTAATCGGGGCTTTATTGACATTCACATATACAGGATGCACAAAATGCTCTAACACTTTGTAGCAAACTACAATTTTGTTACAAACCCATTTCCTACAGGAAAAATATTAGAAGGGTCCCTGTAGTCCAACAAAATAATTTATTTTATCCTTTGGCTGCGGAGGTGTGATGACTGTGTACCAGCACCATGCTGTTCAGCCTCTTTCTGCTTAGTTTCTGAAACTTGTACTCACCAACTGGATCTTCATATTTAGTTAATGCCAGTGCTCTCTTTAATATGTATATTTAAATTCTTTGGCATCATTTTAATGACATGTTATTAGAAGCTTCAGAACTGTTTAATTAAAGTGTTGGTATGATCCTTAAATCAAATAAGGGGTTTTGAACACAAAAAAGCATACTTTCTATGCTACTTTTTAATAACCCCAAATCACGGCTTTAGATAAATTGCTAGAATGCCTTTAACATCGTATATAAAAAATATCTTTAATGAAAAATAGCTGCGTGTAATTTTTTCCTTTAAGCTAAGCTTTGTTATGAATACATATGTGAGAGTGTTATGTGTGTGTTTATGTGTGACAGAACCAACATCCCTTCTACCAGAGTGTTAACTCTGTAGTCAGTGAAGAGCACAGGCATCAGCATGCTTGTGGCTGTCAGACTTGCATTGTCTGGTGTGTTTTCTCTTGGAGTTTAGGTTTAGCTTAGCTGTAACAATAATTGTTTAATGACCAGGTGGCTGTTACCTAGTTTCAGTTCTGTTTACCTTCGTATAACTCTGTGGAATAATTATCATTAATAGTTTTGGTGCTAGCAGACAACTAGTAGTTGTGCTCTGCAAGAGTGAATTATTTCTGCAGTATGATGATGATGTGGTGTAAAGGACTTACAGGTTAGGGCTGACAGCAGATACCCTGTAGGTGTAAACATAGGCTGATAAACAGAGGCTCCATGAATATCCACCAGTGGACAGTTACTGAAAGAATACAAACTTAGAAGCTGAACAAAGGTAACTTTTGGGTAACAGAAAGGGGAAATAATAATAATCTAACATATACAATGCACCTGATAAAGGAAAATTGTTTGTAACATGAAGTTATGGACCAGTAAAAAAAGATCAAGGTCTAAAATGTGTTAAAATCCCTTAGAAGAGTGTGCCCAAGTGGACACAGGAGAGAGGAGAAAGGGAAAACTGCCAATAGCAACATCCTGTGCCTGTCAATATCACCACACTCCTCCTGCTGAAGACCTCAGGGTTCTGCCATATTTCCAAATATTTTCCCTCTTGACCAAATCTGTTGACCTTAAGACCCAGGAGGAGTGAAAGGGTGGAGATAACACCAAAAAAAGAGATGTATATAATGGGAGATCTTCCTGGATAACAGCTTTTATCTGTAGTACCATTAAGCAACTTCTTTCTTATTTCAAGTGTGTTCCTATCTCTGTAACTGGACTAGTAGTAATAGCTGTTTGTAGCATTTTGGTTGTGCTTTAAGAAATTTTAAAATTACGCTAAAGGTAAATTCTTTGCTTGACATTTTATCTGTAACAGGTTCTTGAGTTTAAAGAGACTTGAATTGTTTTGCATCTACATTAGAGATAAAGAAAATGCTAATGCAAAGTACTTTTACCATAGGTTTAGTTGTAACAAAATAAATCATTCAATCCTTTTGCTGAGGAGGCGTCATGACTGTATACTGGCACCATCCTATTAAGTTCATTTCTGCTTAGTTTCCTCAACTTGTACATACAAACTTGATTTTTAAAATTTAATTAATGCACCTTTTATAGGTGTATTTAAATTCTTTGGCTTTTGGAGTAAGTGCTGTGGTGAGCAAATGTAGAGAAGTCTTGCTAAATTGATTTTTCTTTAGGAGTTTTCTCTGTTATCCTGCCAACTTTTGCGACTAATAACAGATTATCTCTTCCTGTTACAACAGCAATCATTCTCTTATTTATGTCCCTGCTTCTTCCTAAGAGCAATTAATAAAGCTAAAATAAAACCTGCATAAGTCAATCCTAAGGTTTCTAGCAGGGGTAAACAACTGCAAAAATGTAATTTACTTATATCTCTGTAAATATGTACAGAAATACAAAATGGGGAAGTTGGGGCTGTGGTTACCAAGCTGTCAAGATCTTAAATTTATTACATATCATTATTTTGAAAGCAGGAAATAGAAGTTATTTATGATACAATGAGATGTGGAGTCCCCAGATTTTTTGAGCATTTGACAGTATTATGAAAAGAAGCCCATTGAATGTTGAGTATGGAGATCACCTGTATTTTATATTTGCAGAAATCTATGGCCTATCTATTCCACATTAAAATCTCTGTGTCGTGGCTGAAGTCAACATATATAGTCACATTAATTGCTCCAGCACTAAGCCTAGGTGCAAAAAACACGTTTCTATAAAATTATGTAAGTATTAGATAGAGATTTGGATAGGAAATGGACAAATATCTTGGAAAATTAATATATATATTTAGTTTTTAATAAATGAAATAATTCAGTTTTGATAATGGTTTTATCTATTAATTGACACAAGTGTTTAGAAAATACAAACAGTGAAATAAGGAAAAATGTTTCATTTGAAAGTGAAGTAGAAAAGTATTTTTAAATAAAGAATCAAAATTTCCATTTAGGAAATTTAGGAAAAAACCTTTTGTTTTCACTCCTGACAAATGGAAAATCTTCTGCTGTTGGTTATGTTAGTGGTGAACCACGTTTACCATCGAAATACTATTGCTCACTTCTAGTTTGAATTGATCTGATCTTGTCTTTCTGAGATTAAACATTTGTATGTCTATATATGACACTAAAATAATTTTTCTTTAATAAGAAAATAAACTGTCTTTTGCTGTAAAGTTTGTGAAATCCTTGCATACACTTTTCAATTTCCTCTGAATTTTCCCCTACTTTTCAATATTTTTAAAATAATGACAGGATACTGTAGAGTTGCTGTTGCGACCTGTGGCCAGTCTGGACGGTCAGGACTGCTAATGACGAGCGATCTCTGGAGAATGGTCTTAGAACATGAGGTTTATTTCAAAGGGCGTGGGTATTTGGGCCCTGCTATGAGCTGCTATCGTAGCTCGAAGCAGGGCAGAGAAGCAGTGGGTACAAGTGAGAGAGAGAGAGAGTGCATGCAGGTAAGAGAGCGTGTAAGAGAGTGAGCGTGCAAGAGAGAGTGTAAGAATGAGTGGGAGAGAGTACAAGAGTGAGTAAGTTTCTCAGTTACAATGCCATAAATCATCTTCTGTGCTGAATATTCTAATTTTCATTAACCAATCTAATACAAGATACAAATCTTATAGCATTTACATATAGCCTATGAGATCCATAGTATTACCATACTGTGTTACACTTTAAACCCTAAAACTACTCTTGGTACCCCTTCTGCCAAGCTCGCAGGGGTCTGCTTTGACCCTTGGACCTGTCTGCAGGCCGAGGGCATTGTTCAATCATAGGGGAGATTAGTTTCAGTGGCCATGCCATTGTTCTTCAGTTGTTCAGTAACTAAGGCCTGGTATCTCAAAGCTGGCTTTCATTTCAGTCTCGCTTATAGTTTCTATATTCTCAGCATCTTTTGCCAGGCAATCATATTTATAAGGTTTTCCTATTTCGTCTTCCCCAACAGGATACAATATTCCAATATCTATCTCACCTGTTTCATGTGAGAGAGTCAAGTCTCATCTATTTGGCTACTAACTAATTTCTTATTCATTTACTGGTGACTTGTGTTAAGGTTTTGGTTGTATTGTTACAATTTCCGGTCAGACTTAGTTATTCACCACAAACTCCAAATCCTGGAATTATGTAATTAAGATAGAGTCCCTCTATTTCCACCTGTAAAGGTATAACTTCAGTACTGTTTAGGGAGGCTTTTGACCTTGATATGGCCTTTAGCATAGAACTACATCTACCATGAATCTTAATAGTTTTCTATTTCAGCCTTCTATTTTCACATGCACTCCATTTACAAAGTCAATTTTTTGTGTGTCTTAAGGTATATTAATTAATGTCTTATTCCAGGATTTTATCAGTGTAATATCTGGCCATTAGGAAATATCAGGCAGGGGAAATGTCCTTTGTGACCTTGAATAGGTCATTATTTATTGTTCTTCAATACTTTGTAATGTTTTGTGGGATAGTTTTGGAGTTGGTCATACTCAAAATCTCATTTTACTGCACATGTGACTGAACCAGCATAATTTTGTCATTTCGTATTTTAGACTTCTCATATGTTGGTTCATTTTCTCTGACTCTGTATCCTGATCTTCCAAAAATGTGCAGCTAGGCTAAATTTTTTCACATTATGAGTCATTCCTTTAATATGCTTGCACTCTGCTGACTTTACATGGTGGCAGATTTGGCTAAACAAGTGTATAACTGAGGATCCATAGAGGAGAATTTTCTTAAGCATCCTAATATCTTCATTTTAATCATCTGTTCTGCTCATGGTGGATTTATAAAGGGAGGTCAATATCCCATGAACTTAAGAGCTTTCATCAATTTTACTTTTCTTGTACAGGAACAATGTAATAACACAGCAGAGCTGAGGGACTGAGATTATAGTCCTGAACCCACTGCTTTTGCAATTAACTTCTTGAACTATTTAGTTTTCAGTTCTGTTAAAATTTAAAAGATTGTGACAGACTGAAGCAGGAAGACTGGCCTATCACTGTAATTTGCAAAGAAGACCCTAAAATGTATGTTTATAAAATAAAAATAATATCTACATTGTACAATATTATTGCATCAATACCTTCAAATGACATGTCAGTTATTCAAGACTTCCTACAAGAGAAGTTGAAGAATGTTGTATAGAAACATCACAGTAGAGCCTCTTTAAGCTGTGTAGAGGCAATATTTTGCAGCTGTATTTTCAGTACATTAGTGTAGGTAATATCCATGAATGAACTTTTGTTGTCTAGTGATCTGGGAATAAGTAATGAAGAACCATGACCAAGATGTGCTCCAGCTTGGGGTCCTACCCCCGAGATGAGCTTGCTAATACCCATACTGCAGTGTCAGAATCAGACTTTTCTGTCTTGTCCAGTGAATGTTTGAGTGATTACATTGAACTACTTTATGTGGAGAATATCTCATTAAAATCTCCTTGGCAGAATCACTTTCTCTAAATTAGACAGAGAAGTGATTTTAATTCAGATTAAACATGTATGATTTAGAGCACATCCTAAACTAAGAAAAATGCCATAATGCTTTTCATCTCAGGTTTTATGAACCTATTATTTATACACATTTAACATTGAAACCAAGTAAACATTTTATACTGGAAAATGACAAAGAATTTTCTAATCTAGCTAAAACATTAATGAATTGTTTTTTACCTGGCTGTTAAATTAAAAAAAAAAATTCTATGGATAGTAAGATTTCAAACTGCATCCAGCATGTTCATGCACCGTCCACATCCTCCGTGGCTGCTTGTGTAGTGAGGACAGTAGTAATGGGCCACTTCATCATTCAGAAGGAAGGCTGATGAAGTTTCCATAACAGACTATGAGTGTTGAGAGTGTTGGTTTGAACACTGGTTGGTCAAAAAACCCTCAAAGCACAAACACTGACTTGCAATATATCTCACTGATGGTGTAGATTGATTGTAAATTACTGGTTTTGAGGTTCATTCACTGAATAGGACTTGATGGGATTAATATATTTCACAATTTATGATAAAATCACAAATCTAAGTAGTTCCTTATATTTCTGTGCTTTAGTAAGGCTGTTAAAGATACATTTTTTAATGTTTCACTATTCTTTAAAAAATATAATTCATGAGATCTTCATAATGAATGGAAGACCTTCTCCAGTTTTAAATATCAGTATTCTGCTTAATAAGAATTACCTTCCACCTTTTCTTGCTTGTTCAGAACAGACAGGAAGACACCAGCTGTTGCAGGAAAACACTGCTCAGCTCATGCAGCTTAAATCAAATCATGATCAAAGTGGTTTATTGATTCATCAGTGACATGCAATTAACCAGCAACCAGTGAACTATATATTCAGACTCTGTATCAGCAATACAGCAGACAAATGAAAATACAAGGTACTTGCAAGCTATTAAAAAACATCACAAATTTCTAAGCAACCTTGAAAGCTAACACCAGAATGTTCTAAGCACCCGCTGCTTCACTCCATCATTGGCAGAGTGGGTGACCAGCACCCCCACCCTATTGAGTGCGTGCCTTCTTCCCTGGCTTGCTTGGAGGGGTGAGTGCTCTTTCTCTCTGCTCCCTACCAAAGCCCCCCCTCCACAGGCACACCTGGGCTGCATGCTGCCCCTGCTACATCACCTCCCTGGCTGCTGCCAGTGTTCCACTGGGAGACTGCTCAGCCTGGCTCTGCGGGGTGACTTTGAGGGTGCTGCATCATTCCTCCAGTTCATGCTCCAGGGTCTTTTTCCACGGTTACAAATTTTCATACTTCATGCTTCCTTTGAAACTGACTCCTTTCTGGTTTCAAAAGTCTCCTTGAAGTTCCCCAGTTATGTTTTAATCCAACTGACAGTTCTTTAGCTTGATAAATATTGAAGAAATGACATTTCAGACATGTGGGGTGCTCCACTTAAGTACTCTGCTCACACTCAAGTTTCTGCCCCAGCAGCTGCTCTTATCTGAGCTGTATAGATTAGGTTTGGGCTGTACAAGTGCTTCCATGGTCAATTAATATATAGAATTGAGACAAAATACTCATATGTGTAGGACAAGGAAAAACTGTCACCGTTGGAGCAACATGGCAGAATCGATTTATCTGTTTTAGTGAGCATTAACTGAGAGGCCATCAAGTATGAAAGCAGTGATGTCCAAATTAAAGAAGATTATTACCTGCAAAAAAAAAATGGTTGGGATCAAGAAATCTCCTAAAATAACAACTGATCAAAACAAATGTGATTTGACAGAGTCACTTATCATCTACTTGAAGTGATTATAATTTCTATTGATCATAATGAAAGAAAAATGGAAGATTTACTATATTATTTGTATGGAAATTATCTTGAGCTTATGAAGTGGAAACAAAGCTTTGTCATTGCATAAACAGTGAGTAGCCACTCTTGTCTGTCATCCTTGTTTCTTTTCATTCCTGGTATTTAATGTTTTCTAGAAATTATTCTAATAAAAATTTGTGGGGATTTTTTTTAAAGCCATCAAAATTTTTGCATGGAACTTTTATTTTTTAAGGGAAATATCTTGTTATTGAAGTATAAGACAATAAGGAAAGATCAGTAGCAGACCTTATGTTTAAGGATTACAGATTTAAAGGAAAAAAGCCATTTTCCAGTCTTCATTATACTGGCAGAACTAGAAATGGACTACAATTTTTGAAAAAAACTTTTGCATTAGAAAAGTTTAATTTGTGTATTTTTTACACAGGTGTATATTTTAAAGAAATAAAAAATTGGTGGAACTGAAATCACTTGCCAAGGATGAAATTTCTCATAAAATATTTGAGGTATACCCATGTCAGTGTTACCTGTTGATCAAATAAGTGCCAAACCCAAGACCTTATTCTCCTTTATTCAGTGCAATGACCATCGTACACTGCCCACAGCTCTCCAGTTTATTGTTTTATTAGCTATGTGTGAAAATGCCATACCCATTGTGTTTACTTTGTAGTGGCCCAGTGCCGCAGAGACTGGAGGGAAACAAATCAAGCCATCCTGTGGAAGGATCAGATACAGCCAGCTTGGGAGAAGTGGGAAGGAGAGCAGGTTTATGGCCAGTAATGTGCGTTTGGCTGCTTTCCATGTTACAGCCACCTGGCCCTCGTGAAAACTGCAGCTGACCATACACAGCTCAGAAAATTAAGTATTAATAGATGAAATGACCTTGATGTTCCTTCTTTCTAAATGCAGGGACAGGCACTGTTAATTGTATTGTTGCTTCTAAGAAATAAAATTAGAGGCAGCATTACAAATTAATAAAAATTGCAGGTCCTTTTAACTGCTTTGGAGTTATACTTCTGGAAGCATGGTTTCATGTGAATTGAGATGGTGATTTGGTAACTACTTCAATGTGTTGAAAAGCAAAAAAATTTGGGGGAAAGGGAAAAATGTTTTCTAAATGTCGCTTCATTTAAACTTGAAAAATTAGATCTAAATATAATAATAGTTATTCAAAGAATTACAAAATGGTAGAGTATGCTTTTCTTAATCCACAAACTTTTATTTTTGGTGGAGAAAGAGAAAAATTGCTTTTCTATTTTTAAAGAGTTAATTATTGTTTCTTATTTTTAAAGGTTAGTTGATTCAAATAAGAATCTGCATTCTGATTGTGTAATTAAGTCAGGAAAACACAGCCAAGTGTTTGAAATTTTGTTTTGTCTTTAAGGGAACTATTCCATCCTTCCAGAAAGGAAGAAAAGTGCTATTTTGTTTTCCATGTAACTTTATTTAAGTATATAAATATGTTATCCTAATTTTATGATCAAAAATACTTTGCTTTGGATAGGAAGTTTGTTTGAATCCCCTTTGCTCTCATTGCTTTCAATCCTCACTTTTGTGTCTCTATTTCAAACAAGGTCAGTGCAATTACTTATTGCTAGATGTGGTGAGCTGGCTTTGGGTAACCCAGACACTTGCTCACTTCCCACATTTGCAGGTGACTGTGGGTGACACAGGGCAGACCCTGACATCCTTCCACAGAGCCCATACCTGCAGCCTCCATGCTACCAAGACTTAAAAGTTATGAGCAAATTTTGTACCTGATTCTGCACAATCACTTTGACATAGAGGAAGAATAATCAAATACTGTGGACTAACATGTTGAGTAGTATGTTTATGATAAATCAGTGTAAGTGCACAAGAAAGATTACTGCCAGACACACTATGCCAAATTGCACAGCGTGAATTTTGCTTGTAGATTTTAGGTATTTTTATGCAGGGCAATCGCTGGAAAGAATTTCACAGCAGCGGAAACTTCAGACTAGGCTAATATATTACTGAACCTTATTCCAAGAAAATGAATAAAATCCTACAGCATCCTTTATCTCTGAAATTCAGGAGTCAATAATTATCCTTTTTATCAGTGACACCGACAAGTAAATCTCAGTCTAGACTTTAATACCCACTCAAAAGGAGTCCTGATTATGTTCCTACATGTCTATCCTCTTCTCTCTTTCACACTTATTAAATCTGGGTACATTTGGCCATTGCTCTGTATTTGTGGTAATTAAATTTACAGGGTGACTTTATACTTTATCCATTTTAGAAGGCTGACACGTCAGTAGAGAAGATATAGAGCATGTACATATTAAGTTATGTTTTCAGAACAGTGAAAATGGAACATACATGAGGCTATAAATGAACCAGCTGCCCTGACTCCTAACTTTTGGAGAGAGACTCTTCAAAAGCAAAAATTGACTTTCAGGCAGGATACGTTTCTGGTTTTCAATGTGTCAGAAATTCTCCTTTTAAAATATTGCTTGAGATAGCTAAAAGTCTGCAAAAAACTGCAGGAACAAAACTATCAAAGTGTCTTTCTCTCTCACTCATAAAAGTGAAACAAAGCCTGGATTGTACTACCTTCAACCAGTGTGAGCAACTGTATTTCAGGGAGTTAATGAAAGGCTCAGAAGAGGGGTAAGGAAAGTAAGGCCTGGACGTAGCTGTCTTCACATACTGGGTAATTCCTTTAGTACTGACTGCAGTCTGACTTCTTCCACTCTCACGAGCCTTAGATCCCTGTGTGCCAGGGCACAGACCGCCTCACTTAAGATCTGTCCTGTCTCAGACTGACCAATGCTGCTTCCCTTTTTCCATAGGGGTGGAAATGGTAGAGATGTGACAAGATAACTGGCCATTGTGAGCTCACTGTGAAATCACAGTGAGGGTCACACATCTGCAGTCTTCTCTGTGATATAGCTGGTGTCAACACTTCTCTCACTGCTGGTTTATCTCATTTAAAACTGCAGTGCCTGGCCTCCCTGAGGACCTTCGGCAAGGTAGCTAATGCATGTATTACAGTATAATCTCACCTTTTTTTTTTTTTTGACAGCAGAGACAAAGCATGGAAAGTATCTATTTGAAAGAGTAGAAGATATTTGAACTTCTGTCCTTGCTGGGAGGTTTTACTAAAGTAGAGGATCATTCATTTCATAGCCAGTTTTGAGAATCCTATGGTTAAAAACTGTCAGGAAGTTACTTTTCAGCTACTGGGCAAACTCTTTATTGCAATGAATCTGGCTCTGTAATGAGAAAATATTTTATCTGCATAGCTTTCTGTTTCTTTTACAAAAATATTTACAGGCAAGACTCTTTTTTCTTCAGAACAAATCTGTTCTTTCTACTTTATGTTCAGCTGAAGTCATAAACCACTAAGATGCATCACAATTTCTAGCTGGGGAAAAAATTATGGTTCATTCAAACTTGGACGAGGGACAAAAATGTTAAGTTGTGAATTTGAGCAGGACTGTTTTCCAAATGTTTTTTTGAGTGTCCCATGAAGCATGAACTACTCTTTTGTGTTACTCAAGGATGGATATGCCAGTAGGCTAATATTTACCAGGTTAGAAAAAGATTCAAACCATGTGAATATTTGTTCATTCCTGTTGACTTAACGAAACTGACAGTCATGTCACATTTTATCATGACATACATGAGACAAAGCATAGCATCATAAAACACAGTTCCAAGCAGCATGTCATGTACAGCAAAAAATATAAGGAGACACTGTTTGACTTTGAATGGAGGGTAAAAATCTCTACTGTCTCCAGATTTTCTTCTGTAAGAAATGTCTTACTCCCATTTGAAATGTATTAAAAGTTGCATGGCTTTCTGCTGCAATATTTTCTTATTCTATTAATTCCCTGTGTTTCACCATATCAAATTGTATTAACACCTTGCAGTTGGTAATGGCATGGTTGACAGTGTCTCCATAAAGATTATGGGACAAATAAATACAGTGCATACCATTGTGAAAGTTTACTAGAGGCCACCCAGCCAGGATGATGACATCGATGAAGGTGTCCTCCTTCAAGGAACTAACGGGTACCTCTAAATCACCTGCCCCTATCCTTACTGGGGACTTTCACTCGATGTAAGGTGAGAATACCATGCAGATGGTACAAACAGATTCACAAGATTGCTAAAACACCTGGATGATAACTTCATGGTACATATACTAAGAGAGATGACTAGTGAAGGTGCCCTCCTTGATTTGATGCTTGTTAACAGCAAAGGTGTCATGAGAGAAGCAATTGGCAGCTCTCTTGGCCACGGTGTCCATGAAGCAGTTGAATCTAAAATCTCTGATGACAGGAGGAAAAGCGGCAGCAAAACTTCAGCTCTAGACCTGAGGCAAGCAGACTTCAGGCTGCTTAGGAAATTAGTTAGTAAGATCTCCTGGGAAAATGCTTTTGAAGATGATGGGGCTCATCAGTACTGATCATGTTTTAAGCACCTCCTCCTAAGGGCATAGGATTAGGCAATTCCCAAATGTCAGAAAGCAGGCAAGGCAGAAGGCTGGCTTGGTTGAACATGAATCATCTCTTGGCAGTAAGGTGAAAAGGGAAGGTGTATGCCCCATGGAAGCAAGGGCAGGTGACATGAGAAGAATACAGAGATACTACTTGCCACTGTAAGGAGAAAACTTGTATGGCCAAAGCTCAAATAGACTGCTGTGAGGGACAATTAAAAGGGCTTTTTAAAATACTTTAATAGCAAAAGGCAGTCCAGAAATTGAATTATCCCATTTTTATGATGAGGACAGCCACCTCACAGACAGGGACATAGACAAAGCAGAAACATTTAATGCTTTCTTCACTTAGGTCTTCAACACCAGTGATAGGCTCTGAGAGTCCCCAGGGTATAAGCTGGAGGGCCATGACTGTGAGAATGCTGGACTCCCAGTTGACTCTGAACTTCCTTCTCCAGCTGGATCCCTGTGTCTATGGGCCCTGGTGGGGTTCATCCTAGAATACAAGAGCTGGCTGGTGTCAATGTGAGACTTCTGTCAATGATTTTTGGAATGCTATGGGGGATCTGGTGAGGTCTCAGTAGACTAGAACCTGACAAATGTCGTCCCAATTTTCAAGAAGGGTAA
>VXBT01005864.1:0-10934 GCA_013400235.1 Oriolus oriolus | reverse complement strand
CGAGGCTGACCCAGCTGCTCCTCCCCAGGCAGAGGAACTACTCCGGGACCTGGTCCTCTCTGCAATGAACTTTATCTTTACACAGCACCGTCCAGAAGAGCAGGGGTTTGGATTTGGCACCCTGTCCAGGCTCTGGAAGGAATTTCAGAGAAAGCAGATAGGTCGAAGCTGCAGGATGCTCAGGGGCAAGAAAGAGAGTTGGGAGAATTTTCAAAACATTAAAAGATACGGAGCAATCCTGTCCCACTTGACGTTGAGCATGCCAGAGACGATGCCAAAATCTTCTGGGGGGAAGGAATCATCCGACAGCTCCACATCTAGGGCAGCGCTGAACACAACAAAGAGAAGGGTGAGACAGGAATCTTAAGATTTGCCATCTGCTCACAGGCTCTGCAGCAAAATGCACTGACAGTTCCATCCTGACCAAATGGAGGAACTGATTTTTGAAAGATGAAATGTCACCAGTAGAAGATGGGGAGGAGAGTTGAGGTGTCTTACAGGGAGACTGCAGAGAGAGGAAGGCAAAGCTGAGAGAAACAACCACAAAGACAGGAAAAACACCATTTTTTTCCACAACAGGATTTGGCAGTTTGCTGAACTTCAGATACCATCCCATGGATACACACTTTGGCCTAAATAATAACCAAATCCCACATATAAGGTTACAGTATCTCATTAATGTTGTATGAGTCCAACATTACAGCACCATATATTCTTCTCTTAGCAGTACTGCACTCAGCATGCATTATTCTGCCTTTAAAAAAAAAAATCTAAAAACCAAAACCCCAAAGCACTTTAATAGTCTCCTGCATTTTGTCCAATCAGCTTTTCATTCTGCGAATGAAGCTTTTTACCAGTATCGTGGAAGTTCTGTTTTATCTTTGTCAGGTCCTTAGTTAAGTCCCGATAGCAAAAAGAAATCTTTAATAAAAAGAATAAACGTGAAAAAGAGCTCACAAAGCCAAGAAAGGGAGCTGCATGCGTGGGGAGCAGAGTGTCACAGGACACCACATGCTGGACTGACAGCTTGAGCAGCCACGAGGTGAAAGCAGGGACAATGGAAGAGGAAGGAAAAGGCAAATTTCAGGGTCAATCCTTCAGGCACTGCTGGAAAGCTGAGTTAGAGGGAGCAAAAGCAACAGCACAGCACAGAGCTCAGAAATCGCCTTGTACCCTGCAGCCACACACAGAACATTTGCTCGTGGTCAGTACTGAAGCCTGGACAGGGCTTACCTGGAGCCAACGTTGTAGATGTTGTACTGCAAAGTCAAGTCCTTGCCTTCCACTGCGTACCTGTTTAACAGGGATTTGGAGGCCAGGAGCCTGGCACCATCCTCACAGTGAGCCACAGACACCAGGGCAAACACGGCAAGAAGCAGGAGCTTCATCTAGAAACACAAGGAAATGGAATGTCACTGATCATTTGAAATCTCTGAACATTTTCCTGTGAGGATGTACGAATTGGCACAGCAGTGTCCCAGATCTGCAGCCATGGAAGAAAAGTCGATGGTCTTCTCCCCTTTCAAAGCCCTGGCCAGTATCACTCGCCTTAACAGAATCCTGGAACATCCTGAGTTGAAAGGGACCCACAAGGGTCATCGAGTCCAACCCCTGGCCCTGCACATCTCAGTAATGGGCAAAGCTTTCAGATCACTAAGCCTCTTCTAGTAACTTCCAGAGCAAAAGCTTTGGCAGTTAACAATTTCACCAGTTTTAGCAACTAACAGTTAATTGCCCTTGCAAAGCCTGGCAACTTTCCAGCACTGTCTTACACAACAGAGTTAGTTCTTCTCAGAAAGCACCAGCTCCTTACTTCCAACATTTATTCTTTCCTATTTCCAGCCACTGAGGAACCACCAACTCCCTCCAGTGGCTTTTATGATCCCCACAAGTCCCTGCTTCAGGCCACGTGTCCCGATTTATCCAAATACAGTGCCTCTGGAGCCACCCTGTTGAGAGGACAAGGAGACGACAGGGACACTACAGATGTGATCAGTGAGGACATTTGATGGGATTTTTAGATGCAAAAACTGCTTCAACGTCAGGGCCTCTGCCCTCCACAGAGCCACAGGGTGTTTGGGGCTGGACAGGACTGTACAAACCATCCAATTCCACCCCCCTGTCACGGACAAGGACACCTTCCACTAGACCAGGTTGCTCCAAGCCCCGTTCAACCTGGCCTTGGACACTTCCAGGGATGGGGCAGCCACAGCTTTGCTGGGCAACCTGTGCCAGTGACTCACCTCCCTCACAGGGACCAATTTCTTCCCAATATCCCATCTAACTCTGCCCTCTGGCAGTGGGAAGTCTTGTTCTGTCACTCCAGGCCCTTGTCCAAAGTCCCTCTCCAGCTCTCTTGGAGCCCCTTTCAGCACTGGAAGGGGCTCTAGGGTCTCCCTGGAATCGTCTCCTCTCCAGGTGAACACCCCCAGCTCTCCCAGCCTGTCTCCAGCCCTCGGAGCATCTCCGTGGCCTCCTCTGGGCTCACTCCAGCAGCTCCACATCCTTCCTGTGCTGGGGCCCCAGAGCTGGAGGCAGCTCTGCAGGGGTGGTCTCAGCAGAGCAGAGGGTAGGAATCCTCCCCTTCACATGCTGCCCATGCTGTGGGGGATGAGCCCACTGAGGACAGCGTTTGGCTTTCTGGGGCCCCAGCGCACACTGCCACGGCATGCTGAGCTTCTTGTCAACCCACGCCCCCAAATCCTTCCCAGGGCTGCTCTCCATCCATTCTTGCCCCGTCTGTTTGTGTTTCGGGTTGCCCCAATGCAGGTGCAGCATCTGCCCTTGGCCTCGCTAAACCTCCTGGGGTTGGCACGGACCCGCCTGCCCAGCCCGTCCCAGTGCCTGTGCCGGAAGCCCCTTCCTTCCCCCCAGTCCTGCTGTCCTGCAGCCGTACACCAGCGCATCCAGCCCGGGCTGCTCCTGCCCACCCACGAAGCCCAGGGATCCACAGGGGCTCAGGGACACCTCTCAACAGGGAACTGCCCGGTTTCACCCACCGCTGCCCGCGGAAGACCCCGACTCTGACGCTCCAGCGCCAGAACCCGGCCGGTCCTTCCTGGCCCCTCAGAGCCCACGGCCGATCCTCTCCTACAGACCCTTCCCAGCGCCCCCCACTCCGTCCAGAGGCCCAAGGACGCAGCACCGAGCTGCCCCGGGCCTCCCGCCCCTCACCGTCTCTCCCGCCGCCAACGCCGCACAGACGAGTCAGCGCGGCCGCGGCGGAAGTGACCCACGGGAACCACACCTCAAGGGGGCCCATGCCCCCTGGGAAATGGAGTCTAGGCCCATGCACACGCAGGGACTCCGCGCCTGCGCAGGGCACGCTTCCTGCGCTGCCCCGTCGCCCACCCGTGGCGGATTGCGGGGAAGGAGGCGGAAGTACCGGCGGGGCGGCAGGTCGTGCTGGGCCGGAGCTCCAGTCAGGCTCTGGAAAAGAGCAGCGGGTGTGTCTCGGCACAACAAGTAGCTCTGCACACGCCAGCAGCCTGCCCAGGTCCATGGTGGATGTGTAAAGCAGTGAGGGAGGTGTGAAGGAGAAAGGAGCGGGGCTAAATTCCTCAAGAAGCAGGTGCACAGAACCCCAGTCTCCCCTCCTGCACCGGGGACACACTGCTTAACTCGTTCCCCCCAGACAGGCTCCAAGCTTCTGCTGCCCGCGGAACAGGACATGTCCCGACCTCCCTAGTGCGAAAGCAGGAACGTAGCAAACCTGTTGGCATTTCCAGCACTGCAGGAAGCCTCGAGAGCTCCCCTGTGCCCGTGTCTCTCAGGCAGATGCCTCTGGTGGGAGAACGGCCTCAGGACTCTCCTCGGTACAGATACTGCTCCTCACACACGCATGTGAGGAGCAGCTGGGTCAGCCTCGGGTGGGTCGGGCTGTGACCACGAGCAAGCCGATCTGTCAGCAGCACTGACTTTTGCACCTGGTTCCAGGCTGCTCATTCCCACCTCCTCACTTTTCTTCCTGTGATGAAATGCAACCGTTTTCCTTAACATCCGGCTCCCAGAGCGAGCAACGTGTCCCACACCGTGGTTCTACGGCCTCTCAAAGCTGGGTACTTCAACTTCACCTCTGCCACCATCACGTACCTGGCACAGGAGGGTGCACAGGTCGTGGTAAGTGGATGATTTATAGGAGCCCTGCAGATACACCTGACCGCGCTCCTGGAGCTGGGTGGTCGGGGATGATGCGTGTCCCTGTGCTCTCACCCTGCCCAGTTCTGGAGCGAGGAGGAAAGGTGGCAAAGCCTGTCTTTTCCCTGCCTTTTCCAGGTTGGCTTCACTAGTGCTCCCGGGCAGGGAGGAATCCTGGCTCAGCGCGACTTTGACAGGAGGTTCTCCCCTCACTTTGTAAGTACCTTTCAGCTGATAGTGGAAAAGTGCACCGCGGCAGCTGCAGCCCAGCGCGGTGGCTTCCTGCTTGCACGTGGTGTGCGTGGTTTGCCCTGCAGTCACCTGGAGAGCTCCAGCGGGAGCTGGAGTTAATTCTTGTCAGTTCTCCAGGGCAGCATCACAGAAGCAGCTGAGTTTCCATCCCAGCTCCCTCTGTGAAGGAGCTGCACTGTGGGATTTGAGCCAGAAAATCTGAGAGCCGAATCTTAGAACCTCCCAGGTTGGAAGGGACCCACAAGGATCGTGGAGTCCAGCTCCTGGCCCTGCAGAGAACAACCCCAGGAATCCCAACCACGTGCCTGTCGGCCCTGTCCAAACTCCTTGAACTCTTGTCAAGCTCGGTGCTGTGACCACTTTCCGGGGGAGCCTCTTCCAGTGCCTGGGAGACCATCCTCTGGGAGAAGAGCCTTTTCTTAATATCCAGCCTAAACACTGCCCTGACACAGCTCCAGACGTTCCCTCAGGTCCTGTCCACTGGTCACACAGGGCAGAGATCAGTGCCTGCCCCTCCGCGTCCCCGCGTGAGGAAGCTGCAGGCAGTGTGAGGTCTCCCCTCACTCTCCTCCTCTGACGTCATTGCTCTAAGACTCCTCTGGACTGGATTGTTTTGACTTTTCTCTAACGATTTCTCCCTCTAGCTGGACTGGGCGGCATTTGGCGTCATGACCCTGCCCTCCATCGGGATCCCCCTGCTGCTCTGGTACTCGAGCAAGAGGAAGTACGACCACCCCCAAGACCAAAAAGAACTGAGCGGAGTCGGATGCCACCAAGCACCCCAGAGCTCGGGAAAGGACAATCCTGAATCCCCAAGAACAGCGGCTGGGTCGGGATGGCACCGTCCCCTGCGAGGTGCTGCCTGGGCCGTGCTTCAGCCCTCTGGGCAAAGGACTCGGTGGCTGCAGCAGCAGTGATGAGGTGTCTCTCTGTGTTCTAAAGGAGAAACAAGCAAGCGGAAAAAAGAACAACCAAAAGTCCCAAACTGCCTTGTCAGCCCCTTTGGAGCCAGAAACCCCTCGCCCCTCTGCAGCCGCAGCAATACGAGCAGCGTGTTAGTGCCCAGAGGGGCCTGTTTGTGGGGCTGTGCCCCCTGTGCTACCTCCAGCTCCCATGTGCCCGCCGCAGTTTTCTGCAGGGTGTCATGTACACAGACCTGAATTGATAGAGGATTTGACAGAGCTGCTGCTCTGCCCTGTTGATGCTGTTCTTTGGCCCACCAGCCTGCCCAGGTCCATGGTGGACTTGTAAAGCAATGAGGGAGGAGGATCAGGGTTAAATTCCTCAAGAAGCAGGTGCAGAAGCCAGGAACCTCTCCCTTCGTGCACTGGGGACGCTCTGCTTAACTACACCCACCCACCCCCCCTCCCCTAGACAGGCTCCAGCTTTCTGCTGACAGTGGATCAGAACATGTCCTGACCTCCCTGGTGCAAAGTCAGTAACAAAAGTAACCTGCTGGCATTTCCAGCACCGCCGGAAGCCTTGAGAGCTTCCCCGTGCCCTTGTTCCTCAGGCAGCTGCCCTCTGGTGGGATAAAGGCCCCGGGGCCCTCTTCTGCACACATTTTGCCCCTTACACACACAGATGAGCAGCCCGTGTGCACCAGCCCAGGGCCCTCTCACTGGCTGCGTGTGCCACCTGAAACCCTTTCCTTGGAGGTCCCCTCACTCCCAGCCTGTGCCAACACCTCTTCCTGCAGCCTCTTATCTTCTTTCCTTGCTGCCCCAGGCAGAACTTCTCCAAGCTGCAGAAAGACAGAGGTCCAATCCCTGTTGGCCATTGAGGCCACTTAACTATTTTCTCTCCCACCGCACCCCACTTCTCTGTGTGGTTTGCTGTGGCCAGGGCAGGCTGTTCTCAGTCTCAAAACACTGATACAACACCTGTCCTGGCTCTTAGAACCTCAGACCTTTTTCTGTGAAGCAAGAGCATTTTCGGGAAATGTTTCATTCCTCCCCAGTAAGCACCTTTCTTGGTGCTGCTGGTCACTATGTGATGGCTCTCAGGCCAGAAGAGGAGATCACACAGCTCCATTGCCACCCACATAACTGTATTCCGGAAGACTCTGACTTGGGTTAAGGAGGGGTGAAGCCACACACTTAGAAGGGGTTCCAAGAAGGTGATGTGGTTGTTGGCTGGGTCGGCGTCTAAGAGCAGAGAAATGTGTGGCCATACCTTTGGCCTTGCAGGTGCTCTGCGGGCAGCCTTAGGAATTGGACGATTATTTGAGCTGAGCTGGGCCATAGCGAGGAGGAGGTCAGGGCTGGTGATTTCTCACAATTGTTTTCTGTCTTGTAGTAACTTTGGTGCCACAAGCGATGACGGCTGCAGCGTCCTATCAGTGTGTAGCAGGTGAGCAGACGGCCGTGGAGCTTTTGAGGGCAGGGTTGTTGTGGAAGACCTCTGTGGTGACCGGTGTGATTCTGACTGGGGTTTTTTCTTGCAGATGATGGAGAGTAACCTGCCAGCTGCAGGAATGGTGCAGTTAGCTGATGCGGCTTCTGTTGAGGATGGCTTCAGACCCCCCCACCCTCTGAAAGCTCCACTGAGGGATCAGGGACCGCTGCCCTCCAGTGTGTAGTTTTGACTTCGGTTAGAAAGAGACCCCAGCGCAGCACATCTTCCAAAAGTTGCTGGCATTGCTTCTGCATTAATTGTCTCGCTTGCAATGGTGTGTGGCCCAGCAGCCAGCCGTGCAGTGGAGCTGGGCAGTGCAGCTGGCCAGATGTCCCTCCTAACTCTGTAACATGAAAACCCCTAGTCAGGGTAAAACCGTGTATTTTGGGGATGGAAAATTTAATGGTACCAGTTTACAGCTGTGTAAGTTCAGTTAATGCAAAAGGACAATCAAAGACTTCTGTCATTGGAGTGTTTTTACTGGATGCGTATAACCACACACACCCCTCTTCAGGATAAAGTGAGATTTGTTCTTTATTTTACTCTTTAAAGTTTTACACTTCAGTTCCGGTTTTATTGACCAAGCAGGCGTGGTGTGCAGCAGCAGTGCAAGGACTGGAGCTGTTGGCGGGGGGATCTCCTTTTTTTTTGGAGGGAGGGAGTTTGTCCATTTTGAATGGCATTGTTAAAAATAATGATCTGCCGGTCAGAACTTTTTCCCTTGTTTTGTGCCTCTTTGGGAGGTTGGGGTGAGATCATGTCTATTGGGTCATCCAAATGTCAGAGTGGGGGGTGGGCAATGGTGCAGTGGAAGAGCGGGTGTGAGGAGGATGAGGGGGTCACAGGGGACTTCCACCCCCAAAAGGTGTTCGTGTTGGTTTCAGCAACCAGCGAGGAGCTAAACTCCAAACAAGCCACTGTCCTTCCCCTCCTGCCGTCTGGGGAGGGACAATAAATCAGAGATGATGACTTAAAAAGAACAATTTATTAAAAAATAAAATCACAAAACAATGGAATGAGACATACACAATGGAAAGAAATTTGTACAAAATAAAGGGTTTAATGTTCTAACCAGCAAAAAACAAGGTGTTAAGTAGCCCCCTTGTAACAAAGAAAAAATGGCTGCTGCTTCCCTTAGCAGCTCATGTGGCCCAGGAGGACAAAGACAAGACGGTGGACAGGTTCTCTTGGCTCAACACTTCCCCCCGGAACAAAAAACCCGGGGTGTCGGGCTTATGGAGCAATTCTGATGGTGGATGGGGGGGTGCTACCATTGCCCACCCACTGGGCCCTTTTCGCATCAGCCGGGCTCTTCCTCAGCTTGGTTGGACTCAGCTGGTATCGACTCTGCTGGTTTTGGTCTCTTCTGTGCTGGGGGGAGGAAGGAACACCCAGTGGGGGAAGCCAGGCACTGAAAACTGCGCCCCTGGCCCCGCAGGAAGATCCTTCTGTCCTTGCTCCTCTTGTCTGGGAGTAATTTTTGGACATAATGAATTTTGGAGGTGGAATCAAAATTTCAGTGGTGGTCTCCTCCTTGCAGAGAATTAGTCTGGCTTTTGTCTGGGAGCAATCCGTGGATGTATTGAATTTTGGAGGTGGAATCCAATTTCCGCTATGGGCTCCTGAATGATAATGACAGTTCTTGTCCATAGGAAGGCTTCCTGTGACGAGCGGAAGCTTCAGACAAGCCCTGCCTTAGCCTCAGATTTTGGTAACAATTTTAATTTAAGGGATCACTCTGGACTGCAAGTTCTAATGATGGCAAATCAGATCTATTTATAAAAATAAATTATTTATTAAACAGACAAGAGACAACGGATGAAAGATCCTATTCAGAGTTACTACACAGTAGAAAACTAAAGACCTACTAGTAGATTATAGCATAACATAAAACAGCGCATTATATCAAGGTACCTATATTAAAGCTAGCAAAAGAAATAGTATTGATTAGGAGGCAAATGTAATTTACCACCAAAATGACGATAATGTTCACCTTAACCCCTGGGGAGTAACTGTGAAGCAAGTGTCCCTACTCACAAGAGAAACTCCACACATTTTCAGGGAAATGTATAGAAGATTTCTGACTTGTGAAAGTTTGGTGCGGCTTTTAGAGTTTGTAAAGTGAGGTGTCTGTCAGTCAAAAATCTGACTTATGTTGCCAGATCTCACTTCAGCATTAGGAAGTTTATTGGCAGTTGGGAGATGCCAGACCAGTGTTAAACCCATGGTGCCAGAATAACTCACTACAAGACAGCTGGTCCTGTTTGAGTTATCTGACTGGTTAACAAACAGTAGATAAGCCCTTGTGGGAGGGTGAGATGCCCTGCTATGGAAGGGAATCACGCAGGCCCAAAGTTTCAGGTGCAGATGAGAAGCAGCCCAGGGGAGGCCAAGGCCAGCCAGACCCATCTGCCCTGGCAGCTTTCATCTGTGGGAGCAATCCTTGGATGTATCGCGTTTTGGAAGTGGAATCAAAATTTTGGCCATGAGCTCCTGGACGAGAATGACAGTTCTCTTCCATAGGAAGTAAAGGACGTAGCCCCAGTGTTTCAGGTGCAGATGAGAGGAAGCCCAGGAGAGATTAATGCCAGGCAGACCAGTCTGTCCTGGCAGCTTTTGTCTGGGAGCAATCCTTGGACATACTTCTCACTTGCTTTGCCTTGTAAACCCAACCCTTTATTTGGCTTGCCCTGCTACCCCTTACTTTTTGTGCATTACCTTGCATGCCCATCCCCCCCTTGACCTGTCTACTGCTTTCATTCCTGGCCTTCTCTTGCAAGGCTCACCCCTCCTTTGATTTGCCTTCCCATGCCTACCTCAACCTTGCATTTCTTTATGGACCCCTCTGTGTTCTTCCCTTGTCCTTCCTGCACTCCATTGCCTTGCACTGCCTTGTTCACCCATCTCCCAAGCTTGACAAGGAAAGGGTTCTTCCGCGTTTTACTTTTGTCCCTGTTTCGCGTTGGTTATTTTTTGGGGGGAAGAGGCAGTTCTGTAAACCTGGAGGGTCTTTTGCTGTGCTGTTTTTCCTTTCTTCCCCCTCTCCACCCCACTGTCAGGAGAAGGGGACTTCTCCTCCATCTTGTCTTTGTCCCCTGGGCTACACGGTCTTCTATGGAGGCCGCCCTGTTGGGGGAGGGGCTTCTCTGCCATCTTGTGTTCTGGTCCATGTGGCCTTCTATGGAGGGTGCCATACTGGGGGAGGGGGCTTCCCTGTCATATTGTCTTTGTGCTTGGGCCATGCAGTCGGGTATGGCAGCCCTATCTTGGGGGACATTTTGTTTTTGTTGTTTCTGGGGGAGGGAGTCTCTTGCCTTAGAGCCTTTGTATTTTTGGTTACTGCTATTTCCTTATTAATTGATGGGGGTTTTTTTAGTAAACTGTTATTTTTTCACTTTTACCTTCTCACATTTGTTTTTCCTTCTGTTGAAAGGGGAGTGCTTAAAACTGAAGGAAAGGTAGCTTGTTTCCCAGGCTCCACCCTGTAAATAGTCTTAAACTGAGACTTAAATTCGGCACACAGCTAAAGGGGCTTGAGACAGAAAGTGACAAAATAACAATGTTGTCCAAAACAGTTGTATACTGGGTACAGAGCTCCCTGGTCACTATGCTGCTGGGTCTAGTCATGTGGCTGTGGCACCTAACTTTGTATATGTGTCCGTATATGTGGAGCCATTTGCCCACCATGATGGATGTCCTTTTTCAGATCAGGGAGAGAGAGAAACCAAGATTGCTTTGTGGATACACTTTGTGATATCAGTTTATGGAAAGATAACATCAGTGGCAATGAAGATCATTTTGGATGCATATTCATTGTTGTTCGCCTGTCCTGGTCTGGGATGCTGCTTCTGGGGGTTTATTAATGATTGCACCCAGCCTGCTGGGAGAGCAGGAGAGGATGATTTTTTTTTCCCAGCCTTTCACCTTCTTCTCTCCCTTCAGGTCTGACACATCACTTTTTGAGAATGTTGAATTCCCTCAGGATGTTAAAAGACACCATAATTTGTTGCCTCTTGTGGAGCGAATACAAGTTTCCGCACAAAAGGGGCGAGGTCCAAGGAAGCTTCTTTTCCTGGCACGCATTTATCT
This sequence comes from Oriolus oriolus, assembly GCA_013400235.1. Lineage (NCBI taxonomy): Eukaryota > Metazoa > Chordata > Aves > Passeriformes > Corvidae > Oriolus > Oriolus oriolus. Next base: position 59 of record VXBT01005864.1, on the reverse strand, counting down.
GTGTGAGATGCAGCGGAAAACTTTTTGGTTTAGAAACAGACTACAAGAGTGACAGAATG
>VXBT01005857.1:0-24236 GCA_013400235.1 Oriolus oriolus | reverse complement strand
CAGCTTTTTTAGCAGTCACAAAAAAATATAAAAGAGAACAAGGGGTGGAACAACAGTTTTGCTAATGTGTTTAAGGAATAAATGGAGTTTAAAGAAATTCCATTCTCTCTCCATTTGCCTTTATCATTAAGGCACCCAAGACTGAACTGGAATGTTTCCCCCTGATCTTGATGAGTTTTGTTTTGTTTTATGAAGGGGTTGATGAGGTATTCCATCATCATCTGATGCAATCTGATGAACCCTGATGTTCCTCCCCAGAACATGTGATTTGTAAGGGACAGGTTAACCAGGCAGGTTAAAGTGGTTAACATGAGCCTTCTACAAATGTCAGGAAATGGAAAACAGTGGTATTTTACATTATTTTAAATATTCTGTATTTCTGGCAGGGGGAAATCATTTAGACTGATGCATCTGCTGGTTTCCTAGATGTAGAAATAATTCTTTAAGCTCTTTTAAGCAGGATTATTCCTGCACATTTTTATATAATCTGGTATGCTTTGAGCATTAATGGTTAACTAATAGTGATAAAAATATTTATTCATGACATGGAAAACTACCAGCAGGGAGTTTAACTTTTTTTTTTTTCCCAGAAAGAGAGAAATGATAAAACAATGAAATAAAATGGGAAAAAAATTGCCACGCCAGTGGAATGAACTGAATTTGAATTACTACAACAACTTTCCCTAGGCTCACTTTATTTGACTCATTGCTTTTAGCTCTTCAATACTGCCTCTGTTAAAAGAATCTTAAACTTTCTATTCTTTGCTTTAGGCCGAGTTGATGAGGAAAGGAGACTTTCCTCTGCCTTCTTTTAAGGGTGGCCCCTGCTATGCTGCTTCACCATAGTAAAAATTCCCGGTGGTGCATCACAACTCATGCTGTCCTTCCATTTCTTGTCAATCTGAGGCAAAGGTCGATAGCAGCTTGACAGGGGTGGTATCCTCACAAATCTTTTCTAAATTCAACATATTTATTTACTGCAGGACAATTAAGTTTGGTAACAATAAAGGAGGAAAGAGTAATGCAAAATCATTATTAAAATTAAGCTTGATTTTTAACATATTTTTTGCTGTGAGTATACAAATACATTTTATTTAAATTGAGGCATCAAAATGAGGTGCTTAAATAAGGACTCTATTCATCCTTGGGAGAATTTTCTGATGGTAAGAGCAGCATAGTAATAGGAAGGTTCTGCAGCATTTTAATAGTTTTAGTTTTATTGTTCACACAGAGATATATCTAAGTGCCCAGAGAACAGGTGTTTTTCTCTTGTCCAGTTAAGATATTCCTTAAAACGCTTGCAGGCTGCTGGTAGGGAACTAAAACTTATGATTGTTTGGAGTGTGTAAATAAGCAGTTCATTCACTGTTGTGTAGGCAACTCTCAGTCTAAGTTCCCACCTGAGAAATGTCACATCTTGTGGGCACCAAAACAGGCTGAAGTGTCCCCTCTTCTCTGCTGGTGATACAAAGAACTTACACTGTGTAAACCTTCAATTTAAGCATGTTAACTGAATTTCAAAATGCAAGAAGGATTTATGTGGTCCCTTCTGCTTAAGTTTGGAGGAATTCCTGTGTGTTTATTTTGCTGTTATTTTTCTGATACAGTTCTCTCATTCCTCTTGTAGAAACATGTCCCTGTCACTCATTTTAGTTACGACACAGGATTTATTCTATCTTTTTTTTCATTATAACAATTCTGCTGAAAAAAAGTAAGTTATATAAATCTATCTGGTTTATGTGACAAGGTTAAATCTATTTGGTTTATGTGACAAGATTTTGGTTGCAGGGAGGCTACAGGGACTGCTTCTGTGAGATCATGTTGGAAGTTCTCCCATGCCCAACACAGTCAATATCAGCTGGCTCCAAGATGGACCCATTGCTGGCCAAGACTGAGCCCATCAGCAGTGGTGGGAGTGCCTCTGGGATAACGTGCATAAGAGGGGAAAAAGCCCTGCTGTGAAACAGCAGCTGGATGGGAATGAGAATTTATGAGAAACAGCTCTCCAGATACCCGGGTGAGTGCAGGAGGAGGGGCAGGAGGTGCTCCAGGTGCCAGAGCTGAGATTCTCCTGCAGCCCCTGATGCTGCCCATGGCAAGGCAGCTGTGCCCCTGCAGCCCAGGGAGGTCCATGGGGAAGCAGAGATCCACCTACAGCCCCTGCAGGGGAAGACTCTGGAGCAGGGGGACGCCCAAGGGAGGCCCACACTGGAGCAAGGTCCTGGCATGGACCTGTGACCTGTGGAACAAGGAGCCCAAGCTGGAGTAGGTTTGATGTCAGAACATGTGACCCCACAGGGGTCCTGCGCTGGACCAGCCTGTTCCTGAAGGACTTCATCCCATGGAAAGGACCCATGCTGGAGCAGCTCGTGAAGAACTGCAGCCCACAGGAAGGACTCACACTGGAGAAGTTCATGCAGGACTGTCTCCCATGGGAGGAACCTCACACTGGAGCAGGGGAAGAGTGTGAGGAGCAATGAGCAGCAGAGGTAACATGTTGAACTGGACATAACTCCCTTTCACCATTCCCTGAGGTGGAGGATTCAGGAGTGAAATTGAACCTGGGAAGCAGGAGGCAGGGGGACAGAGTCACAGGAAGTAGTTTTTAAGATTTGATTTTATTTCTCCTTACTCTACTTTCATTTCTTTGGTAATAAATTAAGTTATTTTCCCCAAGTGAACTCCATTTCGCCCCTTGTCCTTTGGCAATTGCTGACAGCAATTTGGACATCATGAGAAATATCTTCATTGAAAAGGTTGTGTAATATTGGAACAACCTGCCCAGGTGGATTCACCATCCCATGTGGTGTTCAAGAAACTGGACGTGGCATTCAGTGCTGAGGTTTAATTGACAAGGTTGTGATCAGTCAAAGGTTGGACTTGACGGCCATGGCAGTCTTTTCCAGCCTAAACGATTCTGTCATTCTGTGATTCTTTGATCTCTCCCTGCCCTTATCTCCACCCAGAAGCCTTTCATTTTATTTTCTTTCCCCTGTTCAGATGAGGAAGGGAATGACAGAGCAGCTTGGGTGGGCACCTTGAGTCCAGCCAGGGTCAATCCACCACAATGAAATTTTGGAAAATATTAATGTGGAAGATATAACCACAATAAGATCCATCCACAACATGAGCACAGTGGAAAGAGGAAGAGGAAAATCACAGTGATCACTGTAGCATCATTTGACTTGACTTTTCTGCACCTCATGAGGCACAGTGTGTATGCATCAAATTCTTCTTCAGATATATCCATTATGCTCTACAGTGAGTTGTTCTTGCTTAAGGCATAAAGCCCTTTGCACTCTCAGATTATTGCCTGAATGCAATTTTTATGTCTCAAGATTTGCTTCGCCTTGGGCTTTCATCATTTCAGAAGTGTAATTTCCAACTAGAAGAACCATTTTTCTTCAGCAAACCAACTTCTTGCAACACTTGAAGAGAAGTAATAGTTGAGTTTCCATGCTCTTGGGTGCCCAGTGGAACTTAATAAAACTCTTTTGGGTTTGTGGAGAAAATGAAAAAGTTTTTCATTAGATACAAGAGATGTACAACTGCCATATTTGCTGTAAATCTGTGTGTGTCTTACTGCTCTCAATAATGACTAAATATTTCTGCAGTTCCATGAACTGGAAAAAACTTTTCTTCAATTTGTCTAATGAAATAAATTGAGAAAAGACCTTCTTGTAAAGACGATGTCCAGGCTGCATGTGAAATAACAGGAGAAACACAAGGAATGATGGAAGATTAAGTATCCTTTTGCTCGCACTTGAACTGGTAGGTTTTGTGGACACTTGTCTTATCAATACTTTCTTTTCTCACTGAATTTCCCAATTGGCTCTCCCATCTCTAGTCTTTTGAAAGGAGGAACAGGTGGGAAGGATGAGCAGAATTTTTAGGATGTTTTTAATGACAGAGCAAGAGTAAAACTTAAGTTAGTTCAATTTTTTTCCATGTGAATATTTGACTTCACTTTAGAGTTGCTTTTAATAATCTAAAGCTGAATCTCCATTCTAGCCAATCAATGTCTGCTCATCTTTAATGTATCATAGAATAGTCACAGTCCTGAATCTAGAATAAGCTTATAATAAAAAATATATTTAAGAAGTTAGCTATATTTTCAGCATTTGGAGGAAGTTTTTAGTTGCCTAAGTTGAAAAGTTTTGCATTATATATCTGATATAAGAACTTAATGATACTTGCCCCTAAAGCTGAGAATTTGACTTGCAAAAAGGATGCACGGGAATGCAAAAAAAGCACACAAAGCAGATGCCAAGCTTTTCTTACATGTCACCTACCACACCTGCAGAAAATGACCTTATGTAGTTTCGATTTTGCCTGTATAAAAAATGCAAATCAGGCTCAACAAAAATTACACAAGAACAGAAGAGCAAAGATTATCTAGCACAGAGGAAGGGAAGCTCACTGAGCCCACATTATAAATTAAATTGTATTTAAAAAAGAGAGAATCTATACTCTTTTTCTGAGTTCAGAGATAAATCATTGTTGCTCCAAAGGGTGATGCCCTATGGAAATATGAAGCAGAATTTCTATTTTTTCTATTATAATGTTTTTCAGTTTCTCATTTATCCCAGTTGTAAAGTATGTCGTTCATTGATACGACCCCAAATTTCAATCCCATGCAGACTTCTCACTAACAATGTGAAAGGTGATAAATTAGTGGAGTAATGAGAGTAACTACTTTACATGATGATGGAAAGGACACTGGGGAAAATGGGCATACTTTAACTACAGAGATAGAAAGAAATTTTACATAATTTGGAGTAGTAAGATTATGGGTTGCAGAACCAGAGATCAAGACATATTTCCTAACACTTCCAAAATGTTTGAAAAATTTCTAAAGAAATGTGACAACCAGGTAAAAAACCTCTTTATCTCAGCATGAAAAATAGCACAAAAAGGGGTGATTTTTCCATATCAGACTTGTACCGTTTTAACACCTGTAAATATTTTATAAGTCAGTAGGTTTTCCATTCCTCACTGCAATTTTTTTAGAGCTCTGACTTGAATGAAACCATATATATAGCAACTATATAGCAACTGACACTAAGGATTCTCTGGAGCAGGAACAGAGTCTGTGCTGTGGATGATGATTCAAGCAAAACCAATGTTGTTTATCCTAAAGGGAATAGGTCTCCCTTGCACAATCATAAGATCAGATGTGACCTTCAGAATTTTGTAACATAGAGCTGTGTCCTGGTCCACTTCTCAATCCACTATAGACATCAAGGGTAGAAAAAAAATTCTTCTGAATTTAGTTATCTGTGGTGTGGATGTCTACATTTAAACTAGATTCCATCTCTGAGGGGAAGACTTAGCATTTAGGCAAGATCCATCTCATTCGGGAGTAGACATCTTCAGCAGACTGGGTGAAGCTTCCTCCATAGTTTCTTATTTCACTTCATTGACCAGGGAAATAAAGGCACCTTGTTAAAATATTCGGATGTAAAAGCCTGCAGAGTATCCACCTCCAAGACAGGTAAATGCAGAATCCACTAACAAGATAGGCAAAATAAATTCTATCCTTGTTTCACATCAGCTTCCATAGGAATCAAAATTTCATTTAAAGAGATGGGAGAATTTTGAACCATTACCAAGAATTTAAACACTCAGCAAGATTTTTCCATAGAATAATTATTCCAAGATTTTTGGTATGTTCTGCATCCAAAAGTCTGAAAACATGGGCCATGCATCATTATGGAGATCAATATTAGTCTGAAAGGCTTAAATAAACTTGGGGGTTTTTTTCAGCAGCTTGTAAACTAATGCAGAAAACAAATGAACTAGCCTGAAAAAAATAATGTAAAATATTGTTGCAAACTTACTATACACACATGAATTATAATTGCAAAATTTATGCCTGTTGCTATTTTTTTAGTGCTCTTCACTTCAAGATAGAGGTCAAAGGACCACGTTGGAACCTCTTGTTGAATAATCTAGAAATCTATAACTAAAAAATAAAGGAAATCTGCATTTCATTTTATTTTATGTATGCTTAGATGGATTTAAGATATGTATATTTTAAATCATTATCACAAAGCCTGCTTCACTCTTCCACTTTGTTGTTTCCTTTTTAAGTTCCTTTAAGTGAAAATAGGCACTGCATTTTCATGCTCAGCAGTTCTCAAAGAATGTGAATCACAGAATCACAGAATCAGTCTTCTTGGAAGGGGCCACAGTGAGTCATCTAGTCCAGTTTCCATGCTTAAACAGGGTCATTCCAGAGCATGTGGCACAGAATTGCATCCACAGATGGTTCTTGAATATCTCAAGTGGGGGAGACTCCACTCCCCCTTTGGCCAACCTGTTCAGTGCTTGGTCACTGCACAATAAAGAAATTCTTCCTCGTATTTAAGTGGAATTCCTGTGCATCAGTTCCTGCCTGTTGCCTCTTGTCTTAGTAGTTGACACAACTGAGGAGAGCCTGGTCCGTCTTCACCGAGTTGGACTCCATGATCTTTGTGGGTCCCTTCCAGCTCAGGAGATTCTGTGTCTGTAGCTGGGAATTTCTGGGCGTAATCATGCTGAGACTCACTTTGCAAGCAATCCCAATGAATTTTTGTATTTTTCTTTTGTCTGAAAATTTTGTGTCTCTTGTAGCAATAGCTCCTGTCAAGATGGTAACCTTTGAAGAATTACGCATTTTTTTAATCTGCCACTTTTTTTTCCTCCCTGTTCTACTAATTTTTCAGCTGACACATTTTTAGCTTTTTTCCCCCAGTTCCTCATTTCTGTTTCTTACTTTTTAAAGTTCAGCAATACCAGTATTTCAAGATCCATGTGATTGTATGTTAGATAAATATTTACCTTGCTTTATTTCTTTCTCACCCACCATGGCAATACCTTTCAGGAGTTTGACTCTGCTCATCCTCTTTGATCTCTGCTTGATTTTACAGTGTGACTGTTTGTAGTGAGTGATGTCTTTGTTGTCACTTTCAAGGGTTCTTTTCAATTTCTGTGAGCAAACTTGCCTGAAAGATTTATCATTAGTGTCCAGAAGAGCTGCCTCCAAGACTCACCCACAAAGACATGGTTCCTATTTGCTTTCCCTTCCTCTAAACAGTGTTTTAAACTTCCCGAACAACTTGTACACTAGAAATAATGCAAAAATAAACATTCCTCTGCTTTAGTCTATATTTTCATTTATTTAACAGGGCTGCAGAGACAAAAGGTTTTTTTGTTTAGGTCCTCCTAGGAACCACTGCATCAAAGTGAGGACAGTGAAAGAAATTTGCTTTCCTTTTTCTTTTTTTTTTTTTTAACCAAAGTGAAAATTTTTATAAGGGATTTTCTTAATGAGAAAAGAAACTTTGACTTTTCTTTATGGCTCTAGGATCCTAGTAACTGTCTTTCTGAAATGACAATATTCCCTTGTCAATTGTCTAGGTGACTCAACCTGCAGTACAAATTGGACAATCCAGAAGTCTTTCAGAACACACACACAAACACATACACAGAAATCGTTTATAACAGGATCATATCAAGATCTTATATGTTTGCTTCTCACAATTTGCTTTTTGACCCCATGTGTCCTTCTAAAGCCTCTCTTCTGACCCAGATTTCTCAACTTCATTTCTAGTCTTTCCTAGCTTTTCTCAGTTGGTTTTGCTCATTCAGTTTGGAATCAAGACACCCCCATTTAAGTCTGTGTCAGAGCTGGGAGGTCTCAGTTTCCATGGTGATCAGTGGAGTTCAGGAAGTAAATTAAGTAAAATATAAGTAATTTAAACCCAGGTTTTTTCTCTAAATATCTTCGCAAAACGTAATTAAATTATTTGCAAGTTATTTCCTTAAATTCTAGAACTATTTGAGATGTTATCATGTACTGGCATAGACATTAAGGGTTGGAAAAAAACTGCTTGAAGAATAATTTTAAAAGAGGCAAAAGGTACAGGAGAGGCTGTATGAGATTACGTCCCTTGGATGTTGGGAACCCTTCACGTGGTGAGTGCTGGATGGACTTCTTTGTCAGGTAATGCAGAATGCTGGGCAGGAACCCATCTCTGGTGCAGGAAGGTGAAGATCACACCAGAAAATAAGTGGGAGACCATTTCCCAATCTTATACTAGCCTCTCTGTACCCCTGTTCTATTCAGTGCTCAGTATTTTGCTTTGTTTTCCATTTTTGCATTATCTGCCCTCCTTCAAACAGTCAGACTTACTTCCTCTCCTGTTAGTATTTAATCTATAACTTCAGCTTCATTCTCTTTCACATGACCATGAATAATGGCTTTAGCTGCCATTGCCTGCAGTGCAGCTGCTGGGTTCACATTCCTGTTGGAGCATCAAAGAACTACCCAGCTGGGAGAGGATGGAAATGAGAACAACAAAAGCTAAAATGCCTCAAAAATTAAGGGGCTTTAGCATTTCTTAGAAGACCACACCCAGCACTCCCTCTCATAGGAGGGGGAAAGAGATAACTCTTAGAGGGACACTCCATGTCTTGTGTTTCTGGTCATCTCTGAAGTAATGATGAGTCAGCAAATAAACCTGTGAAAAAGTGATCTTGTATCTAATAGATGTGAAGGCTTAGCTAAAAAATGTAAGTACAAACCTAACCTGAGGAAGCTGGCATCTGGGATATGTGGTCCTTGATGGCTTGCATTTTGAAGCCAAAATATCTATCAGCAAAGCAACTGTCAGCACAATTTCTTTTGCTTGATCTACAGTTTTTAGATCTGTACATGTCTCTTGTGTTTATCTCCAGGATTCATGCTTTTAAACATTTTATTTCTCATTTCTACAATGGCATTTTAGAATCCCATTAAAAAGAATTATTTTTCCTCAAAGCAAGTTACAAAGAGCTGGGAATAAACATACAGAGAGGAAAATAAGGGCATGAAGTGAGTGAAGGAACCAAGGTTTATTTAACATGCAAGGGGCAAAACCAGCTTTCAGTATGAAGCATTTTTCCTATGCATAGTTACAAAGTACCAATGTCAATGTTAAAGAATGATCACTAATCTGAAATATGTTGTTTTCCCCGCACAGAAATCTAGTTACAGTATTTTTATTTATTCTCGTGGGTTCTTCAAATTAGGGTAAGTCATCCATAAAGTCTCATGTATAATTCATGCAAAGACTTAGTGCACTGTGTATTTGCCCCGCTTCAGTAAAATCACATTATTATAATTTGACTTTTGATATAGAGTTCTTATTTATTTAAAATTTTAATTAGAGTCATAATTATGTCTAGTGTTCGCAAGAGTCAATTTTAATAGTAGACCTGGACAAAAACAGTTAGATCAGAATGCCTTTTTATAGATTAATTTTTTCCTTCCCCGTGTCCTAAATTAAAGTGAAAGAGCATATGAAGAAAAAGCATGTATATTCTGTTTCAAAGATACAATAACACCATCTGAAATTAAAATAAAGAGTTACTAGATATTAATGGATATTTCTGGAAATAAGTGTATTATCAGGATCTCACTTGCATTCTAGGTAAATAGGTAAATAACAACTCCATTGAAAACATAGCAGTTTTACTGGTATGAATGAATGGGAAGTCTGAGGTAAAACAAATTCATTGAATCCGTAGAAACTGTAGGGAAGGACCTTCCGTACTGCCAGAAAGTAGAATTAGTAAGATTATTATTTTTCCTTCTTCAAATATTAATTATGAACTAGTTCATATCTTAACTGAAGTTAAGAGATATCTGTAATTATCTCTCCCATAACAATAGCAGAACACCATAACAGGAGTTTATTATTTCAGCTTCTTATTACCTGAAAGTGATGTTCAGACTAATCAAATCCATACCAGGAAGTTTCTAGTTTTTGTCATCCAAGTATCAAAACAGAAAGCATCCTCTTATCAGGTTTCAGAGCCCAGAACAGCTTTCTGATAGTGGCCAGCTGAGTTATTCAGAGCATCCTCCTCCTTGTGAGACTATTCAAATCAAACATTTCACAGAGCATCTTAATCAACACATTCAAGGCTCTCCTAAGGGATTCTATCCTGCATTCAAACTAATGATTACTTACTTAACTTTAATCAGCTGTTGACTAGAATGTAATGCTTGAGAATAAACCCAGCAAGCTCCGCAAGATCAGCAGTTTGACCACTGGGTTATTGACTGATATCTGTGGGTAAGCCTTAGCGCTGAGTACAGAAGCTATGGGAGAATGCCAAAGCAGAGAGCTTCCTCTTGCAGATTATAGCTTCAAACCTGAGTTTTCCACACCACCCAGAGAGTCAGTGAGAGGCAGATTTCCCATGTGCTGGACCACAAGTTTTCAAAACGCAGCTACTGAATGAGAGGGAAAGTGGTTCCTGTCTGACAGCATCTCAGAAAAAGAAGGTGATGCTCCTTTTATCACACAGACAAAACCCATGGTGTTCCCAACATGTTTGATCCCAATTCGATCCTTATTCCCAAATGAAACAGGAATAGGGATAACTGTTTAGGGCAAAGTGCTGCTGATAATGACATGGTAGACCAGGTACTGAGTTAAGCTATTTGTACATAAGTACCTAAACTTCTGACAGTGGAAAGCAGCATCCAGCTAGAGACTAAATACAGGACAGGAACAAGGGAAAAAGAGAATGATGTTTACTTCCAGCTGTCTGGCATTTTGTGTCACGGTGTGCTCTGGAGCTGGACCGCTTCTGCATTGCTTTATGCTTAATAACCTTTCACGGACGTTTTCTTTATGAGAATGCTTAATCATTTTTTAATTCAATTTTATTTTTGGCCTTTGCAGAGTCTTACAATGAGTTCCTCAGTTTAATTATTTTCTCTTTGAAACAGATTTCCTGTCATGTTCCCAGTTCAGCTCAGTACTCTCATAGTGACACTATGCTGCCTGCACTTATTTCATAACATTCACAGTTTCCGTTTTCCTCTTCCAAGCTGAAATCTACACAACTCCTTGAAAGGTAACTCTTCTGTACAGCTGAGGGTATTTTTTACTTTTTTTTTTTCCACCTTGTAACTTTGCTTTTGACATTATACCTTTTGAGATATGGGAGTATCAGCATTAAGCAATATGAATGCACTGAATAATAATAATTAAAAGAAAAAAAAATCCTGTATTCCTATCTAAAATAGTCCTGCATCATATTTTTCACTGTTAATCGACATCATAATTTGTTAATCAGCAATGACAAAACTGAAAAGCCTAAAGTTGCCAGGAAATCTAAGCTGGTTTTCCATTGCTTGCAATTGTTAATTTAGCAATTTGTTCTCACTTGAACGATATGCAATTTTTGCTTTTCTGGGTCTTCCCCATCAGCTGAAAAAGCAGAGACCAGTATCTTTAAAGAAAAATGCTCATGTCGTCTGCTATATAAATGCAAATCCACACTTTAAGGATCATTTAAGTCTGAAAAGCCTACACTGAGTACAGAAAAATTTTATCAATAATAAAAGGTGTCCGAACTTACTTGAAATAGAATTTTACTCCTGTTAAAAGTCAATGAAGCCAAAGAAGTATCTCAGAAAATTGACTGAATAAAAGACTGAGAACATTTCACCACAAAGACAAAGACAGTGTAAGTACTAAGCTAAAGAGAATTACAGTGCCACAGCATTTGTCAGCGCAGATCACTCCCCAGGAACCAAAAGCATTAAAAAGGAAGACTGTGTCAGTTTTGAGCTAATCAAAGGTTAACAATGAGAGGATTATAGAACTGAGGAAAGATCTTGTTCTCTGCCTTCCTCCTCAGTATTCTACATCTCCTTAAACATATTTGCTAGGCCAAGGCAGTTCAGGAAACAGCAGCGTCCCAATTCAGATGGAAATGTCAAAAGAACTTCAACATATGTTGTCTAGATTTGGTTGTAAAGCTCTGACAAGGGATTTTGTTAACATTTTCCTGCAGTGATTACACTGCTTTGTTGAAATGTTATTCCAATTTCAAACACTAACAGTCTTCCCTGGTAATCAACAAATACCTTTTTACTCTGGGAGAAGAGAGACAAGCTGACATTGATCTAAAAGAAGAAATAATGGTACTTAATTTTATATTTAAGATACTTGGTATTCATTAATTCGCTTGCTTGAGTTTATTCTTTTTTTTTTCTTTTCTGATATGTATTTTGGTTTCTTACAAGACTATGTTAGGTTTATTCATATGCACCCATTTACAAAATTGTTAGAGCTATTCATGGAGCACCAGATTACACTATCCTTAAATAAAATTAACTATCATCTGCACTTTTTTTAAATTATCTATGACACACTAAATTACAAACCGTGACAAAATATGGAAAAAAAGTACGTAATACTTTAGCACATTTCACCTCTCAGCATAAATGATCACTAAATTTCTCCTGAGAGGCATGCAAAGTACACTGTAAAATCACTCTGTCAAAGTTTGTTGTATTATTGTTCCTTTTATTTCCTGCTTTTTTTTTTGTCCAATTTCTCTTCAGTTAAAGGTTATTTAAATTAAGTCTTCATTTCTTTAAGCTATTTTTAATTATTTTCACTTACCCATGGCAGAAAACTGTTATGATTAAACTATTGCTGTAACTATTGATGTCCTTAACTTGACCAGCAAAAAGAAATGAAGTTACTGAGATGCTTCTTTTTGCCTATTCCTGACAACTGGACTTCTCCTAAACAGTTAGGGATAACAAGGGAGATTCTGGAGATTAAAAGATGTTTTACTTATCTAATATAACTTATGAGGAGAATGTGGATGACACACTGTAATTCTAGACAGGATTTTGTGATTCACTGGAAGACAACACATTACTCTTGTGCTGAAAAGCAACCCCTTTTGTTTCATTTGCTTGCCTTAGGTAGAGATCTATAGAGATGGATAGAGAATACCTTCAGTGAGCTGGTGTTACCTGAAAATCAAATTTTGCAATCGGACAAACATCAGAGAGAAATCTCATAGGTGACTTTTGTCAAAGCTTAAGTCAAACATAAGATGCAAAGTCTGCCTAAGAACATTTCTTCATGGAAATGAGGGAGCTTTCCTGCTTTTCCTAAAGACTCTCATTCTGCCTATTCTTTTGCAGATATAATTTCCTAACTCTCACCAACAATGGCACAGAAGATAGATCTCTGTAAGATACCTATGAGTCAGACAGAAAGTTGACAGGAACACAGAAAGAGAATAACTTGCCTCAAATATATATGTAGCTGGCTCCCCACCAAACCCATATTCCTAGTGTGGGTGAAATAAGGCACTCAAAGAGGTTATTCACATTTCCTGCCCCATGCTGCCATTTAACTTCTAATTATTATTATTATTCCCTTGTATTCAATAGTTCTTGCAAATCCTCACTGTTTATCCCACTCACATGCAGACCCTCACCTTGAGGATGCTCTTAACACTCAGAGCTAAATCTGCAGATTGTCAGCAAATTTGCAACCTTGCCTGTCCTTCAGTTTCTAAGGACTGTGGAGCCCTGCTCCTGCCTCATCCTGATAATGATCCTTTAGTGTCATCAAAGTCTGTAGCTGAATAACATGGCTCAGAACAAATATCAGTCAGGGAAACCATGTGAAATGATTGTCCAGAACAAAAAGAATAAGATCCATATTTCCTACATTTAGACATCCACCTCACTGCAGACATCAGTGCCAGAGGTAGGTAAGTCGGGTCCTTTATCGCAGTCAGTAGAAAAATAGGCATTTTCAGGATGAGATTCTCATCTCCTGAGGCAGTTGTTTCTAGCACAGGTTGTGTGAATAGCTACCTGGAAATGTCTATTTCTCTCTATTAAAACCCAACAAATACAAGAGCTTTGACAGGTAGGTCATACAAAGAGGTTCAAACTCAGACAAGGCAAGTGTTATCACGAAATCTGTCAATGACAAACTTAATGACAGAGCTGCGTTCTTTGGTGACTCTCGAGACGACAGGCTTTGTCATAACATATTCAATGTGTTAATGCTAATGTGCTGCTGGGAGGGGAACTAATTAATTGTATAGGCTCCTTCAGCAGCAGAACTCAAACTGTTCACAGATATTACTCATGGATTCTATTTCTCTGGAGCTACAAGAATGAGGAAACATTTCAAAAAATAAAAATAAAATCTAGCATACATTTTAAGAAATGAAAGCACTTCCTATTTTAGGTATTGTATTATATTTGCCTGTTATTGGTGATAGCTTTTTGTGATATCAAGGCAAGTGATTTATTATGAACAAGTCCACAGATTTCAAAGGCTTAATGCATTTGAACACATATTACTGCTCTGTGCCAAAATGTGCATCCAACACACATTATCCATTATCCACTTATTTGTTATTATTCTCTTTCATAAATTTCAGTTATGTAGTCAAAGAGCAGAGAAAATTTCACGTATCTGACAACAGAAAAGACAACGTGAACAGTAAATACTTTGATGTGCAAATTAGGATGAAAATGATCTGGATAAATTATTCCTAAATAATTTACTGGAAGAAAATAAGACAGGTTCTCTTGCAATTTGCTTAAGAGACAGGGAATGAAATTATAGATAACATTTATAATAAGTATATAAGAATTAATTTTAGTTCTTCTAAATATTTCACAAATTGAGTTTGCAAAGGTTGAACTGAGCTGCGGAACATTACTGTGTCCATTCATTATTGATAAAATAGTAACTGTGAACAAGACAAAAAAATCTTAGAGTGCACGATTCTGTAAAGAAACATCTCTATTGTGTGACACACAAACTGGAGACAAACTTTACAAAAATAAACACCCATTTACATGCTATTTTTCTAAAGGTGTTGTGCTTTCAGGTAATGTCATTAAGTATCCATTACATTGTTATTGCAGTGATCAATACTCTTAGACAAAGAGAAAAAATGATTGCGAGTTTAAATCAACACAATAGTGTTTTGCTTGTATGAATAATTAACTTCTTACCAGGGAAAATCACATCCTGACAAAGAAATAACATTCAAACTAAATATTTTAAACTGTCGAATGAGACTTTAGAGACAAATGTACATCATTTTATTGGCTTCATCTGAATCTAGAGGAATTTTTTTTCTGTACAGTTTCAAAGATGATGCCAGTGAAGTGGAACCAAATTCTGAAGCCTTTGAAAAGTTGGTGCATTTTATTCAAAATCAATTAATTAATGTACTTACATACAGATAAGGTAAGAAAATATCTGTGGGACCAGTCATAATCTATATCATGAAGGCTGCTTTAATAAACGGTAGTAGTAATATAGATGTATGTTCAAATGCCACCACAACGAAAAGAATGAGAAGAGTAGATTTGCTATCCGTCTATGGGTAAGATAAAATACCCTGATATTTTGAATCCTTGAGAAGAGAGGCCCTTTTTGAGTCCAAACCTTTCTCTCTTCTGTCCTGTCCTGTCCTGTCCTGTCCTGTCCTGTCATCTCATCTCCAAAATACTTCAGTCAACATCAATCATGTCTGAAAAATTATATTGTGTTTAGACATATTTATTGAAAAAATATTATTTTTCAATTATTTTAATATTTTCCTATTTTTATTTCTACCATAGAGTGTTACTCCAGACAGAGGTACATGTAGGCTATTTACTCCTTAAATAGGCACAACCTGGAGCACATTTTTCTCCAGAATTTACAAACCACCGTGTCAAGTAAAATCAGCATCATTCATCTATTTTGTGAAGCCTATATCAGTTTTCCAAAAACATTGTTTTGCATTCACTCAGCTCTGCAGTTTTTAACATTTTATTGTATACTTTTAACCTACACAATTCTGTCTCAACTTCCTCTTTTTTTTTTTTTTTTTTGCTGGGGGGAGCTCTGGGTTTGTTTTGTTTTTTTTTTGCTGGGGGGAGCTCTGGGTTTGTTTTTTTTCTTTTTACCCTATGCTGTTCTTTGTAAGCTTTTTCAGCACGAACACCTTTGAAACTGCAGCTTCAGCAGATGTCCCAAGACAAAGATGGCACAATGAAATGATGAAGCAGGCCCTTCAAAAGGATGAATGTTGCTAAACAATTTCTTCACATACATCTTTGTCTAGCTGCTTAACTTGCTTTTAGAGTGGAAGACTGACCCAATTTTCTCTTCATTTGTATGCCTCTAGTGCACTGATTCATGCATCATAGAATTTAAATTATCTTCCCTCGTACTGTGAGCTAAAATGTAGTCTTATCTGAAAATCTATTTCTTCTTAAAATTCTCATTCATCACATATACCAATGTATTTCTAAAAAGTATATCCATCAAATGGATATAATGGACTCACGTCCTGTTATTTCAGAGAAGCTAATTGAAGCATTGTTCTGGCAGCAAAAGCTGTGGTATAAAGCCTGAAGTTTTGGAACCATGTTGCAAAACCTACAGAAAGATGAGGGGGTCTTCCTTAGGCAGATACCAACCTTTCACAAGATCCTGAGCATCTCCTTGATCTGTGAAAGACATTCGGGGAGAGTCCAGGTAGAAAGACAGCTCAGATCTGGTACTGATGAGCGTCCCGATCAGAGCAGAACGATGTGCACAGAGAGAGAGGAAAAGGCACCTGTGTTCAATCTTGTAAAGGTACAGCCTTGGATTCAAGCTGTTCTTGGGGCACAGACTTCAGGAAGTTGGAGAGCTGCCTCAAAGGAATACTGTGACATCTTTTTTCTTCTTTTCTTCACAAGGCACCCCCTTTAGTCTTGGGCGTGTGAAAGGTTATAGATAGATGGACATTTCTTGGCATATTTGGCCACTGTTTCCTAAACAAGAAAATTGAATTTATGTGGTGTTTCATATGCGTTACCTTGTGTTGTATTGCTAAGGATTAATGTATAGAAAACTAAAGATTATGTAAAATTAGGGTTACTGTTTAAAACTAAATTTTGAGGGGTCAGGTCCATGCAACTTTCAGACTTAAAGTTTACAGTATTTCTAGCTGCTGAATTTGTCACAGATTATTTTGCAGCCTTTAATGTTGCAAAACCAGACAGTCATCTACTTAATGAAGTGTTTGCTAGTCTGGACTAAGCTTTCTCCATAGAAACATTTTCACAGAGGGCCAGGTGAAAACATCCTTCTTTCCTATAAATAGGAGGTATGGCTGCCTGTTTGTTTTCTTGTTTATTTTTGACTATTTATTTATTTGGTTTTGGAGAGGAAGAGGAGTTAGCCTTGTAGAAATAGAAGTTTTATACTTACAGGGACCTAAAACAACAGTGCAATAGTTAGGACGTGGCAAAAGTAGAGCAATATATAAATTCAGTATTTAAAGGGGGTTGAGAAGAGTTTCAAGTAGAATCTGTAGTAACAGGACAAAGGGCAATGGCTTTAAACAGAAAAAAAGTAGATTTAGATCAGGCATAAGGAAGAAATTTTTCATGATGAAACACTGGAACAGGTCACCCAGAGAGGTGGTGGCTGCCTGTAAACATTCAATGCCAGACTGGTGAGCCTCTGAGTGATCTGATCTAGCTGAAGAAGTCTCTGCCCGTTGCAGGGGCATTGGACTAGATGACCTCTAAAAGTCCCTTCCAATCAAAAGTACTTTATGATTCCATGAACCAGACAAGACTTTTGTCATCAGTTTTGTGTATCTTTCTTTTGTTATTCTTATCTTTGCTTTGAGGAACTCCTGTATGCTAATACAGCAACCTTAGACACAGAAAGAAGTAGTTTATTGCATAAGGAGTTACATTTAGCTCAACAAGACAGAACACTCAGATTAAAAACTGCTGGTTCCCTGCTTGTTCTTAATGTTACAAACCAGCAGAAATTAAGCACAAAAAGTAATGAAAGGTCAAAGCTATCCCAACTCTTGTGAGAGAGCTTACTTCAGATTTGATTTCAGATTAATTTGGAAATTCAAGCTAGATTTTTCCTGAAATGAAGCAGGTAATCTACCCTCAAACACCATTAATAGAAAAGAGGTCAAAACCAAGCTTAAATCTTCAGCTGAGTACTTGAGAAACACAAGGTAAGAAGGCAAACAATAAAATCACCAGAATGATCATACGAAGCCAGATACATGGATGTAAACATATGAGTGAACCCTGTTTTACCTGGAAACCATAAATGTTTTTTCCAGTGCTGATTAAGTGCATCTGTTCCCAATGATGTTACTTTGCATGAGTTTCTCTCAGTATGTACTGTCCATAGACCTTTTGTTCTAATCTGTGTTGTCAGCATTACAAGACTGGATTTTAGGGTTGAAAAGAAAGAAAAACCATACAGAAAGGAAAAAAAAGTTTTTGTGCTTGTGTTTTCTTCTAGAGATGGAAAGACAATGAAAAATGAGGAAAATATTCTTTAAAGTTTTGTCCTAAACACTGTTAATATCATACTTCACTTCAGTTAGCTGAAGTAAAACGTGTCAAATACATAAAAGGAAAGAATAGGGAGCTGTCAAAATGCTATTCTGCTGGACAAAGGAATAATTTTCTTAGAACTCTTTCTGTAATGAAACTTGTAATGGATGAGAACTGTGAGACAGGAATTTACTGTCATTTTCTCCAGTCAAGCAGAGAAATAAGGTAAAACTGACTACTCTAATCAGTCCTGTCTCATTCAAATCATCTGCTTGTGTTTGGTTCAGAGCACAGAGCCCCTGCAAGAAAACACACAGGGAGAAGATGTCATTTTCAAAGAACAGCTCTCTGCTTGCACACCCTGCACCAGATTAGCTTCTTGCAGCTAAAACGGCACTGGGGCTCTTCAGTTGCCTCTCCCAGCCCCAGAGCTGGCTGTGCTATTCCCTTACTATAAGCTTTGTCCTCTAAGAAAAGTTTTTACCCAGTCCTTGAGAATGGAAAATGATGGAAGAACAAGAAGGTTTATCTTTATTCTCTGCATGAGCACCTGGCACAACTTTGTCTCTTGTATTCAATCTGCAACTACTGGCATAAGAAATTTGAGCAGTGTGTTTTTGTCATCTATATTTTTTCAAGATGCCATTATTGCTGAAGGCAATCAGCTTTAAGTAAAATGCCTTTAATGAGAGAAAGGAGTATATCAGAAGAAAAGAGGGGGGAAAATCCATGTTTCAGGATAAGGACATCTCAGAATTAGATGTCAGGGAAAAGTGAAATCTAACTTCACACATCTTTGTAAAAAGCATTTACTTAGGCAGTCATTAGGATTTATTCCAAAGGATCTTTAACTCATCTTTCAGGAAGCAGCAGGGCTAAGCCCTGAAAGAAACCATATCAAAGAAACATGCTGTAATGCAGGGACAAATTATCTTATTTGAAAATGGGTATAGGATCTTCCTACCTGCTGGGCTTAATTTAAAAGTATAGAGATGCATTATGGTAGGGAAAAAATAGAGCAAAGAAAGAAATGAGCTGTTTGGCTATATGTTTTTGTACTGCTTTATATTCATTTCATCAATAACTGAAATAGCAGAAAAAAATGTTGTGGAAGGTCATGTCTTCTCTACAATCCTGGAACGATGCTTTTAAAACGATCCCTTAAACATGCTAATTGGGCTGTATGAAGAGACTTTGCCAGGTTTGCTTATAGGAACAATGTCACAATATCTGTTCACTGGTTGCTCTAGGTAAGGAATACTTTCCTACTGAGAATTATTATTCCTTCATCTATGACCAGTGTTGAGGTGAAATATTTTAGGACATATAAAATAGCACTAGATGTCTGTATTTTAGCAAATGAGCTGCAAAAAAAAGGTACCTTTAGTTACCAACAATAACAATTCTCTTGAAATTCAGTGTGCTTGCCTTCAAGCATATTTTAAAAAAATCTCGGTTTTCCTTCAAGTCAGGGACTGCCCTTTAACTCTGTTCAGGGACAAACAGCTGGAAATGGAACCAAACACAATGCCTTAATTAATGTCCTGTTGAAATGTGAATGCAGATCAATGGGCCAAGATAGAGATTTGTGTAATGCCTTCTCTTTAGGAGTTTTTCAGTTGTGTGTCTTCAGGAGCTGGAATTTGCCAAGTGGCAGTCACACTCTGATGTGTTCATGAGCCATGCTTTACTAGCAGGCAGTGTCAACAGGAGCTGGTGGTGGGGGAAACAGGATGAGATGTGATTTAGTGAACCACAGCTAGACTAAGAGGACAAATCTGAACCAGGGCTTTCATAATTCTGATTTTTCCAAGCGGAAATTTTAAGAAGAACAGCCAATACTGGAAGGCACTGGGAATTTTCTCAGCCTCATGATAGAAATGATCAAAGCAAAGAAGTCCTGTGATTAACTAACTACCCAAGTGCCAGTGTATTCAGCCATGAGAGACCTCATTTCAAACTTCTGCTTAATATGACTCAGATCAAAGTCTTCTTCATTCTAGCTGAATGCCCTAAATTCCATATTATAAAGTAATTCTGTCTTTACCTAAGTGAATTTTTAATTATTCTATAAAGAGAGAAAATCAGAGAAATTCAATTTAAAGTATAAAATACTGAAGAGAGCCTACACCACAAACATTCCCATATATAAGGCCTATTTTTCAAAGAGAGACTTCACTGTGGTTTTTCCAGCCTGTTTTAGCATTCTGGCAATCTAAGATCTTGTCCAAAGAATAGGCAGTTTCACAAAATAAGGGCTTTGGTTTTATCCTGATACAGAATGTGATTTTTTTATTTTGATGGATGGGAGGTGAGTTTGCAGCCCTGCTCTAGTTTTATACATTTTTTTTTTTTTAAAGATAATCCTGAAAGTATTAAGTAAAACTGTGCTCATTATTGGAAACCAATTATTTGCAACCTCGGGCATCTTTATAAATTACATTTTATTTTAATCTTGGGCTCCCTAAGTTTCCTTCAATTCAAGTGCTAAATTGAAATAGTTCCCCCACTCCTGAATTATGCTCAGTCCCCAGTATCTGAGCAGTTTGGAAAATATTTCCTGAAAAAGAAGGTTAGTAATTGTCTGTTTAAGAAAATAATTGGTTACCTCAAAATACTTTTTTTCTGCTTCTTCCTTTTTTTGATCTTCCCTTAAACCATTTTCTTTAATCAGAGTTAGTAACCAGGACATGCAAACAGTAAACTCCTACTTATCAATAAGGAGTTCTAACTATACATTTACTTGGGCATTCAAGCTACATGGCAGGTCTCAGCTGCTTATTGATTTTACTGCATTAAAATAGATGGTTTTGTTTAGCATTGAAAAAGTGAACAATTTTCCTGACACCAACCACTTGTTTAATAGTCTTGGAATAATCTATATTTCATTAAAATGATGACTTATAACACCCAAGCACTCTCCTGTCTTCTTAACTATTGATTTAAGGCAGTTTAACACTTCTGCACCATATAATAAATTGGTCTGGACTGGCAGCACTTTGTTATAAAGTCATTCTTAACAATATAAACACTAAATTGGCATATTTTAGAGATGTTCCTCTGATTAGGTTCTGGGAAAGGATCTTTCCCACCAAAACAGTACTTTTTTTTTTTTTTTTTTTTTTTTAAAGCCTCATAAAACTTTTAGGTAAGTAGAAGTTACCACAATCAATATTCATAGCATGATTTATAGGAGAAAGAAGCTTTCCACTAAATCCTGACCGTAAACCCAGTACTGTAAAGTATTTAGTACAGTAATCCATCTCATAGATATTTTAAACTGGGCATTAATGGTGCTCAAAAGTCGAGTGACAGTGAATCAGCTGTATTAAGGAGTAGTTAGGAACTTTATTACTGGAAATGATTCAAACATACCTAAGCCCTTCATGCCTTTATTCTCCAATCGGTGACTTATTACTTTCCCATATTTTTTTCCTGATCACTTTCTTAGCTGCTCATATCACTAAAGCCTTGCTCTGACCCGGTGGAGTAGATTCATCCTCCTTGAGCTTACTAGAAGGCAAACAGCAGAAAGAAGCAGGTTTCAGACTTAATCTGGTTTATGAGTTTCTAGCAGATATTGTCATTCCGATCCAATTCACCTGAAGAAATCAAAACAGACACAGTTAAGAGATTGCCAAATTATTTACATAGAAATCTTCTTGATTCTTTCTTGAGTGAAAACTGAGAAGAATGCACAGGAAACTCCACTGGAGGAATTAGTTGGTCCCACACTTACAACAGGATGATAATATCCCAAATACATTGCTCTCTTCCCTCAAGGACACATGTCTTAATTCAATAGCAGGATTTAGTCATATTAAAAGGGTAGCTACAAATCTGTTGCTCTTTCATAGGACAGCTACCATTGCAAACGAGAAAAATAATCACTACAGAGTAAGGCAGCATTTTGCAGACAGAAACTTTTGCTACTTCTCAAGATATACAAACAGTTATTTCCTCCTTTCGCCCATCTAGAAAGAGAAACAAGGGGAAGAAAACAGCTCATTTTAAGTAGAAAAATACGATGACTAAAATAGAGAAATGCTCAGGAAAAGCCAGATGTGGTTTGAAACCTTTTTCCTTCTAAATTGGACTTCAAAATGATGACAGCCCTTAGAGACAGTAGAGTGATATTATTATTTTAGCTTTTCAGAGAAGAACATCAGAGTACAGAGACTTGAAGTCAAGCAACAATCACTTACTCTTTGAGAAATTTATAGACAGAAATTACTGCTGTGCTGAAATCACCCAAGATATATTTTCAACTTTCCTGGACAAACAATCACACACCTTTCTCCCGTGCAAGGGAGAAACATAGTATCAGCAATTCTTACATGTGATCTTCCACTTACACTCACGTTTGCAGTAGGTTTGGTGCTATCCTACTGCACAAGATGCAATCAGATAAACAGTGCTGCTTATATAGTGGAGTTTAAAAAATTCTGTGAAGAATCAGCCCTGTGGCACAAGAGTCAAGGAAATGCAGAAAGAATACAAACTGGCACAACCAGTGTGACTCATGAGATTCATTCCAATACAGGTTTTTTACAAAAAACAGCTAATAAAAACAGAGCAGTGTGATGTCCCACCTTTAAGGATTTCTCAAGATTCATAGATGCTCGTGATCAATAGTAATGACAAAAGTCAGAGGGTCTGCAAAAGCTTACGAAGTTTTATTAGTAAGTCACACACTTGGCATGGAAATCGGTATAAGTTAGTCCCTGGTCTCCTAGTATAAGTACATGGCAGTGGGTTTTGGATAAAGGGGTAGGGTGGAAGGAAATAAAGAGAGGAAGAGAGAATAAAAGGAAGAATGGAAGAAAGAGAGATCATCAATCCTGGCTCCAGCATGCATCCAGCTGATGTGTTGACTGAGGTCCTGGGTACCTTTTATAGATGTTTTCCCCACCCTGGAGATAAGTTTCTTGCTTTCTATGAAAATCAGTCATCATGTGCAGTCCATTCTTCTGGACTTTTCTGGAAATGGGTCAGAGGGTTTCAGGGATCTTGGGTGGTCTTTACCCCCCTTACAGTCCATACCTATTTCTCAGCCTCATTCCTGCACTTGCACTGTGCTGTGTTATCTCCAGTAAACAGAACAAAGACATTTGTTCTGGAAAAGTGCTGCCCCACCTCCATACAGCCCCTGCTCCAGCCACATCCTGTCCCTTCTCACAGCATGTTCTTACAAACAATCCTTGGCTGGCTCCACAGCTATCAGTGTTTTGGACATAAACATTATCTCCCTTCCCTTCCAGGCTTCAACAGAAGGCCACAACAGGTCCAAGTTACCCAAGTGGGCTTTATGCAATTCATAGACATTACAGTGATAACTCCTGTACTAAACTAATGTAATGAAGTTATTCAATATTACTTCTTCAACAAATTTAATCCATATGTTATCTACTTACTATAAGAAAAGCATGTGAGGTATGTATTATTGAATTTAGATTACTAAATGAGGTATATATTAACAACAGGAAAATAACACTTTGTAGTATGTGCACATATGAAACATAAGGGTAAAATATACAAGAAGCAGGCAAAGCATTCACTGCAAATGTGTGCAAAGTGTAGATATATAATGTGTTATGCAATACTACCTAGTCATACATTATAGACTATATACATATATAGACCATATATGTTATGAAAGTTCGCTTCTTTCTTTCAACTGTCTGATGGTGGCAACCTTGTCTTGAGACTCTCAGACGCTTTCCTCATCATATTTGCTTAGTTTTTCTCATCTGCCCTGTATAATCTGCTTTGGTGTTCACTAACTCTGGCCCTCACTGTCAGGCAAATCAGACACCTCTTGTCCCTCAGCAGGGCTCCTTTTCCATTGTGTGGGGCCACAATTTATTTGGTGGAAACTTGAGGCATAAGGAAATAATGGGACAAAGTTTTTCTGTGCCTTGGCTCTGGATAGGGAGAGGAAAAAAGAGATAAGAATAATTTCTACCTCGAGGTCCTTGCATTTAGGTGTCTGTGCAAGGATGTTGACATGTGAGCAAGGAATCTCAGTTTCTGTCTGTATTGGCTTGGCACGGCCTGG
>VXBT01005853.1:464300-476261 GCA_013400235.1 Oriolus oriolus | reverse complement strand
TGCTGTCACCCTGTGCTGTCACCCCTCTGCTGTCACCCCTGTGCTGTCACTCCTCTGCTGTCACCCTGTGCTGTCACCCTGTGCACCCTCCCAGCCACGAAGTCCTCCGGCCAGGGCAGCAAGACCAGGTCTGGGTGTGGGGACAGCGCAGAGCCCCCGGGAGCCTTGGATGGATGGAAATAAAGATGAGAGGGGAAAGCATTTGGGATGGGATGGAACCATAGCAGGGAGATTCCCAGGGAATCTCTGGGAGAGGAGACCCCCGACCCTGCAGTGGGACCCTGCTGGCACCCAGCGGGGCTGTGACATCAGCCACGGGGTGACTTCTCCAAGAGGAGGAAGGTTGGGAGGCTGGATGAGCTGGGGGTTTTGCTGGAGGAGATCCCTGCTCGCTACTCCACGGATGGCAGAGCCCTGGCAAGGCCCTGAGCAAATCCCAAATCCCATCCCGCATCCAATCCTGCAAATTCCTTCCTGCTTTGGAGCGTTTGCACCCTGGACACGACAGTGATGGCACCCAAACTGCCCCTGTCCCTTGTGCCCCACAGTGGCAGGGTCAGCGTGGCCTCCACGGGGTGGGATCCTCTTGGAATCCCCGGCCAGCCCAGGAGGCCGCAGGGATTTAGGAGAGGATATCAGCACCCTCCTGGCTCCCAACCTCCCCTCCTGGTCTCCCAGGACCCTCACTCACCGCAGAAAATCCACGGGAATGTTCATTTCTCCTCTTTGTTTTTCCTTCTGTCTGCTCAGGCGGGCTGGGAACGAGAACAGCCCCGTTCTCTCCATCAAAATGTTCCCCCAAATGAACATTTCCCGCCTGCTTCCAGCTTTTGCAATGTATTCCTTTGCTTTTTCCTGCTCTCCGTGGGAGAGCTCCTCTATTTGGCTTTATTTTCCATTAAACAGAAATCTCTTTTAATTAAAGGGAGAGGGAGAAGCCCTTCGGTCCCGTTCAGCGTGAAGCAAATCGGTGCTTTTCACTTTGGAGAGGCCTCAAGGTGCAGTTTAGGGTTGGATTCGTGGAGTGAGCCCAAAACTCGGAGCAGCAGGATCAGCTCCACACCACCACTCGTCATTGTGCCTTGGCTCCTATTCCCCAAACTTTCAAACCTCTCATNCTAGCAACTCAGAATAAACCTGTTCCCTTCAATTAGGTTCAACTGACAAAAAAAAGTAAAAATAAAATAAAATAAAATAAAATAAAATAAAATAAAATAAAATAAATGAAATAAAATAAAAATAAACCAAAACAAAACAAATGAAATTAAATGAAATGAAATAAAATAAATAAAATGAAATGAAAAAAAAATAAAATAAAGTAAAATAAAGATATAACAAAACAAAACAAAACAAAATGAAATAAATGAAATGAAATGAAATAAAAATAAAATAAAAATAAAACAAAACAAAACAAAGCAAAACAAAACAAAACAAAATAAAATAAAATAAGTAAAATAAAGATAAAACAAAACAAGATAAAATAAATAAAATGAAATAAAATAATATAGAAATAAAATAAAGATAAAACAAAAAAAACCCTAAAAAACCCATGATGAAATGAAATAAAATGAAATAAAAATTAAAATAAGGCAATGTAAAATAAAATAAAATAAAATAAATCAAAATAAAATATAAAATAAAATTCCCATCTCTTGAAAATGCCAGATTTTGCCCAAAACTGAACAAAAAGCCCAGAAAAGCATCTCCTCCTCTCCCTGGAAGTCCCAGCTCAGGCTGGAGTTCTCCAAACTGATTGTGGGATGGGCAGAGATAACAGGGAGCCCCTGGAGCTGCAGGGAAGAGCCCGATTCCCCCTCCCCTGCCTGATTCCTGCTGCCTGGAGTGGGGTTGGGATGCTGGGCTGGGATCTGAGCTCTGGGCAGGGTTTGTGGGGTCAGTGCTGAGGCAGCCCCGAATCCAGCAGCTCCCGGAGTGCGGATCAGGGAATTCCCGCACAAACCAGGCGAACACCTGGTGGTTCCCAAGCGCTCTCCGAGGAGATGCAGTGCCAGTAATTAATCCCTGGTGCTCAGATCACCAATCAGTCGAGTGCCAGCAGTGGGTGATGCGCGGGGTTCCGGGAAAGGGCAGCGGGAAGGGGCTGCCAGGGAGGTCCCCAGCACCGGGGTGGGATGATGACAGTCCTGCTCCGTGCCCTGCTCCTCCTGCATCCCCCAAAACCACTGGCAAGCAGGCAAGGAAAAGGCAATTTTGACCTGGAAGCTGAACTGGGGCAGAGCTGAGGTTGAAACAACCCGAGGGAGAGGCGGCAGCTGAACCCCAACCCTGAAATCCCCGGATCCGGGCGCTGCCCCGTGGAAAAGCTTTTTCCATCCGGGATTTCTCTCCTAGCACGGAGCGAGAGTATTGCCATGTCAGAACAGGCTTTTATCATGATCCATTTGTGCCATTAATGGAATATCCTCCTCTTGGACTGCTTGGTTCCGTATGGAAACCCGGCTTTTCCTGCGGCTCTTCACTGCCCAAACGAGTCCCAGCCTCTCCCCGTGACAGGATTTTGATGGATGGCCACATTTCCAGCCACGATCGTGTCCTGATGCCCTGAAATTAGGGACATGCTTTAAAAATATGAGCCCACGTGCATTTATCTTATTTTTCTTAATCTCTGCCTCGCCAGTTCTCCTTCTGTTTTTATTGTAGGGTCATTAGTGCTTGTTATCGGCCTGATAAATGGGTATGGCCCCGTTTATTTGCTGTTTTAGCAGCGCGAGGAATGGGAAAATAAAGCATAAATATGGGGGAAATGATCACTGGGGGGATTTTACTTCTGTAATAAAGAACATTCCTGATGAATTGCCTCGCTGGGGCATCGTTTTGTCCAGCCAGTCTTGGAGATGGGAAGAAAATCTGAGGATTCAGGGAAGAGTTCCAGGAGAAAAATCCCGTGCAGTGCCAGACCGAAGGGATTTGACCTGTTTGGTGTCTCAGAGACATCAAGAGCTGTAAGTTCAAGTGACAAACACGCTCAGAGCGGGGTGAAATATTAAAGGATTTATTAAATTTCAGAGAAACGGGACCCAAACAAAGTCCCACCCGGAAATTTAGTCTGGACGTGGCAGCCAGGAGCTGCCAGCACAGGGATTTAATAGAGCTCAGACTAAGGGCTGATCCAGGGCTGGAGACTCGGGGAGATCCTGGAGTTCTGCAGCCCCTGGCAGGATTTTCAGTGTAGAGCTCAGGTGGGAATTTGGGGCAGAGGGAATTCCCTCATTGCCTGCCCAGCAGCTCCAACCCATCCCCATCCCCTCTGGGAGCACAGGGATGAGTTGGTCACTGCCAAGGAAGAGGTGAATTAGCCCAACACAAATTACTGGGATCGGGAAAAATAAATCTCCAGTTGCTGAGTCAGCTCTTCCCAGAATTGTTCCAGCTGCCCTGAAAAGTGGCTGAAATTCCAACTGCTCTGCTCTCTGCAGAGGGGGAATTTATTGGAGTGAATCCCAGGGGTGTTTCTTTGCCAGCAGAAGGGATGGAGGAGCTTCTGTCTCCGTGGGGAGTGAGGAGGAGCTGGCCATGGACAGAGAACCCCTTCAACCCCAAATCATGGATTGGAATGGTTTTGAAGAACCTCAGAGCCCTTCTTGGTCAGGGCAGTGCCACCTTTGAGGCTGCTCAAAGTCCTGCTCAACTTCAGGGACAGGACATCCCAAATCCTCAATCCTCAATCCCAAATCCCCAATCCCAAATCCCAGCAGACTCTGGCCCAGACACGGGATCCCCACCTGATATTCCTTTCCCTTTCCCCATGGAAAAGAAAGGCAAGAAATGGACAAAAATGGTGCTGATTCTGGGGAGGGGATGGGTCTGAGCCATGGGGACACCAGGCTGTCCCTTGTCCCCACTCAGCACCAAGGTGGCAGCGGCTGCTCCCCTGGGCTGAAGACTGGGAGCTCCTCTCCTCTGGAAATGTGATGGATGATCCCAATTATATCCTTCCAGCCCTGATTTAATGCGATGTTTTATTAATAGCAACAATCAGGGGAAAGCAAACAGCTCGTTCCCTGTGCGCCGTTCCCTCTCTGCTTTTCCACGTTCATCCTGAGTCCTTGATGCTCCGGGATCAGGGGGGTCAGGAAGAGGAGGATGAGGAAGAAGATGGGGAGACACGAGCAGACAATTCCCGGAGCAGGGCAGTGGCTCATTAGCGCCCAATTAACATGATTGGGACAATATTTTCTTCACTCGTTCTTCGCAGATTATTGAGAGGAAATGGCAAATTGCCGGTTTGCTTCCTGGGATATTAAAAATCCGTGTGGAAAGATGGGGAAAAATTATTCCCAGTTTGGCATTGCTGGGTTAAACGGTCTTCTGTTGCAGAAGGAGTGATGGGAGGAATGGGATAAATCCACTGGAGCTCTCCCTGATCGGGCTGGGCTTGGGATCTTTGCTCAGGGCAAAACTTTTCCTGATCTGAACCCCCCCGGAAAGCTCTGCTTCCCAAACCTTCAGGAAGAGCTTTTGAAACAAACGGGAGCGAGTCACCTCTTGGAAGGCAGACTGGTTTATTTAGAAAACAACAAACACTGAGAAGGGGATCCCGAGATAAACCCGAAGATCCCCGCGACAAAGCAGAACAAAGAACGGCGCGCGCGACGCCGGGCGCTCCGCGGGCAGACAGCCACCGCAGGAGCACCTCGGGCACAGCACCAGGAGAGCTCCCATCAGCTTGTCCTGTGTCGGGGTCGGTGCGTTTTGGATCCTCGCGTTGATTGGGCCTGGAACACGTCTCTGACTGGCTCGTTCCAGGGGTTCATTTCTGACCAGTCACTTGGGAACTGATGCACCAGTTAAAATCCGGAATGATGTCATCGCTTCTGCAGAGAGTTTCTGGAAAATTCTACCCATCAGCCACCCCCATCTGACTCCCCTCTAGAGGTTACATGGAGGTGTTACACCCGTACATCAGCGCACTGTAAAACCAGATTAACATTAACCTTACAACTCAATTTAACCAATTATAAAACTCAACCCTAACACAGCTCCAACCACCCATCATCATGCAACCCCCGAAAGCCCACCCGTTTATAACACTTTCCCGGCTGGAAGTGCATCCCCACCTCTGCACAGGCAGCAGGGAACGGGATTTCCCTGGCCAAAACGTGCTGAAAAGAAGAATAACACAACCGAGCAAGGAATCCTCACATCCCTATAAACCCAACCTCCTTCCTCTTGCACTCCTTGGATCCTCCCTCCATCCTGGCCCTGTTGGCTGTAGGATTGGGAATCCTGTTCGGAGATTTACTCATTTTCACCCCCATTTCCTCACCCTGTGTCTTGTTTTAATGGCAATGCAAAGCCCCCCAGGCCAGTGGTGACAAGCAGGACGGACACGAGCTTCCCTGGGTTTGTTATCCCACTGTTTGCTCCTGGCTTGAGCACGGAATTCAAAGATCTTCCCAATCAAAAGCGCTCCACGTCGTGGGTAAATGATTTCTTTTCCCCTCAGAGAATCATTAATCAAGCACATCATCCTACATCTCTCCCTCTTTCCCAATCCCTTTTGGCGAATTCCCAAAAGAAAGGAGATTTTTGGGTTGGGGGAGGAAAAGGGAGGGAAGGATCGCCTGGAGCAGGTGTCACATTTATCTTATTTCCAGTGCAAACACAATCAACAAGTGCCAGGCTAAAGCCAGACCCTAAACAGAACCTGCAAAACGCTCTCCAAATAAATGATTCTTGGCTCTCCTCTGTTTGTTTTTAATTTCCAGCCGTCCTCTCCATGCTCCTGCCAATCCTTCTGCTCTGGGAATGAGCTCAACCCAGCTGATTCCAGCGGGGAGGCTCCTGCTGCTGAGGGACCCTGCAGTGCCCCATCTCCACCCTCACCCCAAAGCAGCCCAGGATCCCTTCCTAAAACAGCCCTGAGGGTGCTCAGAGCTGAACTTCAGCATCAAAACCTCTCCTCAGCGCTGCCTCTCCACCAGAGGGGAGGGGGAGGCATCTCCAGATGCAAATCCTAAAATAAATCCTAGTTGAGCTTTTTTTTTCCCCCCTTGCTCTAATAGGATTTATTTTAGGATTTGGAGCCTCCCCGTTCTCCATGAGGTTGTGGTTGGGCTCTGCCCTTTTCAGTGGCTGCTGCTGGGGGCTCTCCCCTGCACCCCAACCCCAATCCTGAACCTTCTCGTCCGCTGATCCCACGGATTTTGGGTCATACTGGATAAAGGAGAAGATATTTGGGTTAGGAGATTAAGAGCAGGCTTAACCACATGGATGCTGGGACCCACAGGGGTCTGGTGGGATTTCCCAGCTCCTGCGGGATGCAGGGAATCCCCTGGATGTGGGAGCGAGCGCGGAAAATCCCATTAACCTGCATCTGTGGGGGCTCATCCAGCATGTGAGTCTGGGCTTGGAAAACACCCGGGAATTCTGCTGGGATGAGCATCAGTGCCATTTCCTCATCAGAAACTACAGCTGGAACCCAGGAAAATAAAAGGGGGGGAAAAACAAGTTGTTTTTGGATTGGAAATTGCAGATTTTAACAAAGAAAACGTTTTACAAAAATGTTCCTCTTTCTACGGAAAGGATAAAGGAAAAAAAATCCAAAACACATTAAGAGGAGAAGAAAGCTGCAGAAACTCTTCCCTGAGTCAAAACATCTGACTCAGAACTACAAATGGAAGCTGCTTTTTGTGCATCCTGGAGCACTGCAGCGGAGTGAGAGTCACATTTCCCCTGGTGGATCCCATTCCCAGGCTGGGAATGTCTCCGCCCGGACCCGCAGGTCCTTTATCCATCGCTCTGATCCCTCAGCAGGAACCATTTGATCTGATAAAAACATCTTTCCCAAACCGTGTTGTGCCTCTGCCTCGAGCCTGTGTGGCTCCAGTGCCATTCCAAGGGCTGCCAGCTCCCCTCGGAGCCGCGGGGTGTCCCTGGGGACTCTGGAATCACACACGGGGGTCATCCTGAGCCTGCTCCATCCCTGGATACACCCTGAGTGCATTTGGAGGAGCAGCCCCTGGAAAGCCGAGGCTGCAGAGCTGAGTTCGGAGCCGAAATGTTCCTTTTCCCTCTGTTTCCCCTAAGGAATCGCCAGGGCAGGGCCCTCTCCTGCAGCCCAGCACCTCCAGCAGCACCCAGGGCCGGGAGGGAGGGAGGATCCAAGGAGTGCAAGAGGAAGGAGGTTGGGTTTACAGGGACATGGGGATTCATGGCTGCATTTATTTGGGATAACTAAGCCCCCCAAGGGATAACTCAGGGATCTCCTGCCCTGCCCATTCCTGGCCCTTTTCCTGCAGGATGGGGACAGGCCCAGCCCAAGCGCGGGCACTGCCCCATCCCGGCTCTTTGTGTCCTTGGCAGTGCCCACAGGACGGGCAGCGGGCCCTGGAGAGGCTGTCCAGGAGTGAGAGATCATTTCCCACAGCTGGGAACGCTTTTCCCATCCCTGCGGCACAGCCAGGAGCCCCCAGACAGTGCAGAACTCCCAACTAAAACATTCCCTGCCATGGATGTGGTGGCCAGGATGGATGAGCAGGATGGGGAGTGTGGAGGAATCCAGGCACGGAGCAGCCTGGCATTCCCTGGCCAGGCTGGCGTGGCTGTGCTGGCGCAGGGCTGGTGGCACACGTAGCACACGGCGGGCACAGCTCTCCCTGGCTGTGACAATGCCCACTGCTTTACCAGGACTTCTCGGGAATGAGGTTCCGGCTCTGGATGCCATTGCTGAGGCACCAAATCACTGCTGGCCCCCGGCTGCTCTGCTGGTGAGAAGTGTCCATAAATATGTCCCGAAGGATTGCTCCTGGATGGTTTGGTTCCCGTCAGGTGCAGCAGAGCAGGAGGCTGCTCCTGGACTTTCCGCCCTTCCCCACGACTCGCTGCATCCCGAAAAAATTCAGCTCCAAGAGAAGGAAAGCCAGAGGCAGTTTGGATGTGAGGGCAGGGCTGGCTCTGGCCATACAGGATGGATTTGGGGCTTTGGAACAGCCCTTGCCCTCAGCCAGAGCTGGAACTCCAGGGGTCCATTTGGAATGGCACCGTCCCGTGTGGATCAGGGCAAGGAGCCTTTTGTCCTGCCCCGAGACTGGGAATTCCCACTAGGTTTGACACTGGATACAACCAGATGCTGCAGGGGATGGAAAGCCAGGCCTGTATGCCAGCCCTGGCCCCTGCACACCCCTGGCAGCTCCAGGGCTCCGGGCTCACCTGGAGCTGCTTGTCCTGCTCAGTGCCAGGGATTCCATCTCCAGGGATCATTCCAGGGTCAATCCCAGCCTGTTTCCCAGCTGGTGGCTGTCCTGTGCCACCAAATCCCACGGCCAGGGGCACAGGGAGCAGCCAGGGCTCTGCAAGGTGTTTGTACACTTTGTCCCTACACCAGGTGGAATTCAACCTCCGCTTCCCAGTGCCCACCACTTCCTTGGCACATGGAGCTGGAATAATCAGTGACAGGGACAACCCAGCCAGGGACACCGAGCTGAGGATGCCACCTGCTCCCTCAGGTGCTGCTGTGGAGGCTTGGTGGCGGCGGGAGCAGCAGCTGCTCCGTGTTATCCTTGCCTTGCCTGGGGATGGAGGGTTTGCCCAGGAGCAGCGGAAAATGAGCAGGAAAAAGGTGCCAAGGCCCCGGAGCAGCTCTCAGCTCTGGCTTCCCAGGATCCTGGGCAGTGGCCAGGCGATTTCTGGGCTCGGGGTGGCAGCAGGGTGTTCCCACACCCAGGATGGACTTTGGATGATCACCCGAGCCTGCCCCCCACCTCCTGGGGCTGTCACCTCCCCCCGAGGCCCCTGCCAGGAGTGGGGACCTGGGACTGGGAGCTGGGAACGCACAACTCATCCCACGGATCCATGATCCAAGGGGAACAGGGAGGGGAAAGGGCTTTTGGTGCCCCGAGTTCCTCACTGATCCCGCTGACAGCCTCCCGAATCCATATCCTAGTTAACTGCTTCCTTCCCTTTTTCTTCCTTTTCTTTCTTTCCATCCTTCTTTCCTCCCGTTTACTGACACATCCTTCTTGAGGAGGGAGCTGAGACCTGACTCCTCCTCACCTCACTTTTCCAGGAAGATGCTTAGGAGCAGGAAAAGCTCCTGATTTACCCTAAAATGCTTGACAACCCTCTCCTGCTTTTCCTCTCCCTCCACACGGGCTCGGAGACCAGAGCAGATCCTAAATGCAATTCCTGGTGGGTGATTTGGGGTGTATTGAGAGATTTGGTCAGGAAAACCCCCCTCAAAAGCAGGAAAAGGGAAGGGCTCAGCTCTGGGCAGCCTCCAGCCCTCGCTAAAGCTTTCCCGACCAGTCTGTGCTTCCAGAGTGGAAATATTCCTCGCTGGGGAGGGCGAGGGCTCAGCAGGAGAGGCTGCGGGAGGAGGCAGAGTGCTCTCCCTGCTCAGGATGGTAATTCCTCGTCGTGCAAGCCCCGTGCCGGGGGAGATGTGTTCGCTCCCACACAGCCCGGAGTGAGGGGACACACACCAGACCCGAATGTCACCTGCACACCAAAACCCTGCTGCTACCCCCGCCAGACCCTCAGGCAGCAGCTGAGCAGCTCCAGTTTGCTCCTGTTTGGGGAATTACTCCGAGTTCCTGGGTGGGGACGCCCAAGCTGAGCTCCCTTTGGCGCTGCAGGTGCGGGATAAGGGGATAACACCAGGAACTGGATGAAATTCTGGGCAGGGTGATGCCCTGAGAGATGCAGATGAATTTGACAGGAGGGGGAGGCTGGGATGGAGCGCAGAGGCAAAGGGGAATCGGGCAGGCAGCGGGATGGAGGATGGAGAATCCCCTCAGGGCAGTGGGATGGGGCCAGCGCTCCCCAAACCCCGCTCAGCAGCCCCTGCACAGAGGCAGGAACGCCTCAGCCTCAGGCCAGTGGATGTGGAGCACCCCAAATCCCTTCCCTGTGTCCCAGCCTCTCCCCATGAGCTCTTCCCAGCCATTCCTGGGTATCTCCTTCTCCAGGACCAGCCTGGAGGGCTGCAGGAGGGCGTGGGGCAGCGGTTCCCTGCATGTGGCGAGAAAAACCTTTCCCTCCAGGTGCCAGCGGCTCCTCCCTGGAATTACAGATGGAATCATGAGGGGTGCGAATGCAACACTATGCAAGAATTATGTGGAAAATAAATGTAGTTACAGTTGCTTCAAAACATTTTCGCAGCTAGAGCTCAGGGCTTTTAATCAACTCCTTTTTGTTGTTTTTCTGGTGTTTTTTTCTTTTTTTACTGCAGGTTCTCCTTTCTGCCAAACATTTGCAGAGGGGGAAAGAAACTAAAGCAAAGAGAGAGAGGGGGAAGCAGTTTTAGCTGCCAATCTGTCGCTTGCAAAGCCACAAAAAGCACCCTGAGAGAGACGAGCGTGTGTTAGAGAAAAGGAAAAGGAGTTCACACACCCTCTGTGCTTCAGTCTTTTAAGGTCCCTTCCCTCCTGAGACCTCGTGTGTCCCCAGCGTGCTCCAAGCCAGTAAAGAAGGAGGTTTCAGCCCACATCAGCCTCATCCCAGGCTCCCTGCAAAGTTGTCTCAGCCATCCCGGGACAACTCAACTCTCTCGGGAGTTTGTGCTGGTGTATGGAGGCCCCTCTGTCCCGTGGGGCTCTGCCCAGGAGCTCTGCTCCGATGCCACATCCAGGATTGCTCCCAGGGCTGCTAAAGCTTGGCAAAATCTTGGATTGGAGTTAAATATTCCTGTGCCCAGCGCTGGGAGAGATGTGGCTGCGTCCCCTGTTAGTAAAATCCGTGTTCCTCCCCATTCACCTCCCCTCTTCTCTCCGGTGAAGGTCAGTTTATACCTTTTCCTCTGCATCTCCGGGCTGGAATTCTGGGCTTCTCCTCCCACCCAACGCAGGGAGACCTCCAGAGAGCCACCGGACACTTGGAGAGGGAAAAGCAAGGTGGAAACAGGGTTGTGGTAAAGGGATAGGGGAGAGAAATTTGGGTTGTGTTGGGTGGGGGAGGGTTGGGAAGATTAAACGCAGCCATGACTCAGTTTTGCTAGGCCAGAAAGTCAGACCTGAGCAAATGATATATTACTATATTAAATACATTTAATATATTAATATATATGAATAATATTTATAATGTCACTATCATAGTAATAATAATTATAGAAATATATTAAATATATTTATTAGATATTAATATAACTACTATATTTATTCTATTTATATATAATTTCTATTATTTCTATAATATTCTATTAATTTACTTATATAATACATAAATGTAACATATCAATATATATTAATAATATTTATAATGTTACTGTCATATTGATAATAATGATATAAAGATATTAAATATATTTATTCTGGATTAATATATAATTCTATTATTTCTATAACATTATATTTATTATTTATATAATAAATACATGTAATATATCAATATATAAATAATATTTATAATGTTGCTACGATATTAATAATAATTATATAAATATATTGAACATATTTATTCTAGATTAACATATTAAATACATTTATTCTAGATTAATCTATTAAATGTATTTATTCTATAAATATATACAATATAAAATCTCCAAGTGCTGTTCAGGCTAACCGAGAGCGGAGCTGCGCCAGCCTTCCCCTGCTCCGCCATGCGGGGAAGGAGAATTAGAGGGGCAATGAGGAGAGAAACATCCTCTCCAGCTTGTTTTTAAGACATCCCTTCCACCCTAGGGCTTCTTTTAACGGCCCATGCCGCACACCAGAGCCATCCCCTTTTATTTACGATGATTATTACGGGCTGCTGCAGTGTCCCCTGGGTCCCGGAGAGGCAGCGCCGGCTGCTATTAAGGCATTTTGTCTTTCTCTACAATCACATAAAGACCTTCCCCGCGCTCCTCCCGCTGGGCAATAAAAAGGGAAAGACAATCCAGGGCTGAGCTGGCTGCTCTGGCTGGCTGGGCACAGCGCCTCGTTAGGCACAATAAAGTGCTCTCCTTAACCCCGGGCCAGCGGCCAGGCCCTGGCAATCAGGCCAGGGAAAAGGAGGAGAGGA
>VXBT01005853.1:441194-458021 GCA_013400235.1 Oriolus oriolus | reverse complement strand
TTCATCCTGCCCCACTTTCATCCTGCTCCACCTTCATCCTGCTCCATCTTCATCCTCCATCTTCACCCCGCCTCATCATCATCCTGCTCCACCTTCATCCTGCTCCACCTTCATCCTGCCCCACTTTCATCCTGCTCCACCTTCATCCTGCTCCATCTTCATCCTCCATCTTCACCCCGCCTCTTCATCATCCTGCCCCACCTTCATCCCCCACCTCTTTGGCACAAACATCCTCATTCCCACCTCTTTGTCTCCCTGAGTGCTGCTGTTTTTATGACGCAGACACCTTTTTCAGACCACACCTCTGACACCTTTCCCCTGCACGGGGTGAATTCCCTTTTCCTGCTTGCCAGCCGGGGGGATGTGGACAGGGAGCAAAGGACCGGCTCAAAGTCACCCATCGATCACCAGCAGTGGATGCAGGAACTGACCCCGGACACTGAATGTCACTTTTCTATCCCAGCTAGGCTGCACTGCTGGCAGATTTATCCTCTGAAACAATTCCTTTTTTTTTCTATTTCAAATGGCTGCTCAGCCAAAAAGAAAGCAAAAAAGATGGAAACTTTACCTTCCGGACAAAAAGTTACCATTTGGTTTGCAGGAACCCCCTGACTCTGTTCTCCACTTGAATATCTCTGGGTGTTGATTTTCGAAAGTTGATGGCTGCTTTTTGGAAATAATCCCTTTTTTTAGGGCGAGCTGTTTACCCAGATCACCGCCATCCCTCTCCCCACTGAAGGAGCAGCTGCTATGGGAGACAGCTGCGATGGCAAACGGGCTCCTGCCCCATCCATCACCCGGGCACGGGCAAGGCAGAGCTGCTTCACTTAAAGGACAATGTTTGCATAAAAGGAGCTGGGCCACAAATCAATTCCTGGAAGGCAGGAGAAGGTTTGACACGGAGCAGAGGTTTCCTGGGATGATCTCCTGGTGGGATCAGGGGATAAGAGCTGAAACAGGGGAGTGAGTTTGATGGCATGATGACTTTTTGCTTTTTCTTTTATACCTCTTTTATACACTCTTTTATGTAACTTCTTTGTATTCTCAGTGCTTTTAGCCCACACAGTTATAATTCCTTAAGTTTGATCACTTCCCTCAGACCCAATATCCCGTTAAGCCAAGAGCCCAAACACCCTGGAAACCCCAGACCCCGAGGGCCTCTCCAGAACACATTCTGTAAACAAAGCCAGGCCCAGCCAGGGGAAGGTTCCTCGCTGAGGGGTCTCGCTGGAGTCCCTCCCTGGGCAATCTTTGATAGATGTGCTAATTAGCAAGGCCTATAATTGCACACACATCACATCGTGGGGGGCCATTTCTCCGGGGGACATTTCGGGGTGCATTTCGATGTGCATTTCGGCGCCCCTGAGGGTCCTTCAATAAACACCGAGGTAAAACCCTTTTCCTCTCTTAACTGTGTTCAGCTCTCTTAATTTTAAGACCAGGAAAACGTGTCAAGTTCACACAGCAATGCACACAATGCCTGTGACTCGGGCTTGAAGCAAGCAGAAAGGTCTGATTTCACATTTCTGTTCCATGCCAGAGGTCTCTGGGCAGCCAGAGCTCTTCCTAACCATCCGTGCTGGATGGAAAGAGCCCCAGAGAGCATTCCCTATTGAATTCCCATCGTCTTCCCCATCCCATTTGCATCTAAAGCCAGCCCTCAGCTGCTGTGCGTGGGACAAGACACATCTCTGCTCAATACCCGTCCAATTCTGCCTGCTGTGGATTCAGGCTGGTGGCACGGATTGTTGTCGATGCAGATGGAGTTGCCTGAGAATCCTGAGTTTCCTGGCCCAGGGAAATCTTGCAGGGAAGTAACTGCAGCCAACACCTGGCAGGGCGAGTGTGGTGCTCCTGATCACTGAGAAACAAAATGACAAAAATCTGTGGGGGGTTGAGTCTTTTCCCCTTTCAAAACCCCTCAATTTTTGGCCCCACCATTAATAATCATTCCAAAGAAAACTGATCACCAGCAGCAAGAAACATTTTGCTCTTTCAAAGCATTTTACTCCTTCAAAGCATTTTACTCCAACAATTGCAGTCACGCTATTAAAACTCTTCAGGTTTTTTTTTTTTTTTCCTAAAGCAGAAATCGATTTACATTTTGAAACGGCTGGAAAAGTCAGTTTGAATTTGCAAAAAAAAATAATCAAAATCCCGTTTGGAAATGTCAGCGTGGCTGAAGAGGGAAAGCTGCACCAGATGATGCTGAGATGGCTAAAGCCTCTTTCAGTTTAGTCTTTACTAAACAGATCAGCCGTGAGTTGGTGTCCGACACGATTAACACTGAGGAGGAGTGGGCTGGGAAGGGACGGGGGAGTTTGGAGCACACTCAGGCGTTTTCCAGCTCCACCCCCGGGCACGCTGAGAGCCACTGAGCACAATTTTGGAGCCAGCACAGAGATATTTGAAAATATGACGGTGCAAAAAAACCGTGGAGAAGGGCAGAGGTAACACCTGCCTTCGGGAGAGGGCAGGGAGGAGCGGGAGCTTGCCTCAGACAAGGCGAGCACCTGGATGAACAGAGGAGAATCAGGCCCAGCCAACGTGAATTTATAAAGACCAAATTGGGTCAAAGCAATGTGATTTCCTGCAGTGACAGGGTGGCAGGGACAGCGCTGGGGGAGGACGCAGGAGATGTCATCTGTCTTTAGCTCAGGGAGGCTCTCCAGGCTGTCCCCCCGCGCCATTCTCCTCAGCACAGCTTTATCTGGCAATTTGGCCGTACCTGGAGAGGGATTATCAGTGGCTCCCTGTGGGAAAGGAGGGATGTGTCTGACAGGAGTCTGCCTTCACCCGCTGTGATTCAATATTCCAGTCAACCTCCCCAGTGATGGAAGAGAGGAGACGTTTATCGGATCTACAGAGGGCTCACCCCAGCAAAGGCCAGCGGCACTTGGGAGGACACAAACCCAAAATCAGAGCTGAGAGCCAGTGGGGGGAAATGGGAGAAAGGGCCTGAGATATCCCACAAAGCTGGTGGAATTCAGGCAGGGCCAGAGCACAGCTCGACACAAACACCAGATGGGCCTCAACGGGCTGGGAAAAAGATCCAGGGCTGGACTGGATGAGAAGTGGAACAGACTGTGGCAATAAAAGGCAAAGGGCTGGCTGCTGTGTCGTCTCCAAAACGGCTCAGGAAGAGCCTGCTCCGGACAGGGAGTGAAATACAGGAACCCTCTGGGGCTCTCTGGCCTCATTTCTGCTCCGTGGGTTGGGTCCAGCAAAGGCAACTTTGGCTGCCACCGGGGTTGATTTAAACACCCAGCTGTTTCCACCAGCAAGTTTCCAATTCCCTTTCTCCTCTCTGCAGAGCACCATTTCCATTCCATGTCCAACACTGCCTCCCTGGCTCTTTTGATCTTTCCTGTGGAGCCAGGGATTAATATCATTTCAGCAGCGTTTTCAGCAAAATCAGCAAATTGCGTTTGCGTCTCACCGGCGGCTCCGGAGCGACCTTTTCCTTCAGGGAGACACGGAGTGATGGGACCAGTCCGGCGGGCTGAGGCCAGGGAGCTGCCAGGAGAAGGGAGATTCAGGGGCTCTCAGCTCCCGGTGACGGCTCCATCTCTCAGCAGCTCTGCTGGAAACATGTGCCGAGCATGAACCCAAAAAAAAGAAAAAACCAGGGCTGTTGCTAATAGATTGTGCTGCTTGTTGCTGCTGCGCCGAGAATGTCCTGCTAATTTTTTGTTTTCACCAAATTTTCCACTTGAAGTGTGAGAGCGGAAAGGGAGCCGTGAGCTGCATCCGCGAGGAGAGGCAGAGCTGCTGGGCGGGAGCTGGGAGCCTGTTGGAATCACCCCAGCTCTGATTCCCACCCAGATCCGCATCCCTGAGAGCCTCGGGAAGGTGAGGATGGGGCTGGGAATCAGCAGGGCAACGCTGAGGGAAGCGGGGCTCGCAAATATTGAAAACCAGCGAGCAAACAGCAAAGTCAGGCCGACCCAACCAACACGGCGCAGGCCTTGGAAATAAGGGATGATGCTGCCAGTCCAGGGAGACAGAAGTTCTTCGGAGAGGGGAGGAGGGATGAGATCCGAGCAGGAGCTGCTGTTCCTACAGGGCTGCTGGCTGAGCTGCAAGGTCACACTGACAAACGCAATTTGTTTCCTGCACCAGCCAAACTTTTTGTTTCCCCTTGCTGGAGTTATTTCACTGTCTCAAAGCCTCCGTCCTCGTGCGGTCAGCAGAGCCTCATCAGAGCGTGCCACCACTCCCAGCACCCAGCCGGGAGATTTAGAGGCTGTTGTGGAGAAATCCTTTAAATCCATCCGTGTAGGGGAGGAACAAGAGAGCAAATGGGGAGCTGGGGAGTGTTTGGATGCTGGGAAGGAATACAGATCCCAAGGGCTGCAGGAGCTTTGCTGTACAGCTCTTGGTGGGTTGCTGCTGAATCCCTGAATCCTGCCATTTTCCATTGTCTAAATTATCTCGGGACCAGCAGCAGGGGCAGCTCCCAGCTCCTGTGTTAGCTCTGCCTTGCACCTCGAGCACCTTCACTGAGCAGCACCCAGACATCCCAACCAGCCCCAGAGCACAGCAGGGATGGATTCTGGGGTGCACTGGGCCCCCAGGGTTGGTTGGTGCCTCCAAAAGAAACCAAGCAAGGTCACGACAGTAAAACACCCACGGGGACCTGAGATCCAGAGATGGCAGAGCTGGGTCTGGAGGGTGGGAGCTGTTAATGGGAATCCTCTTTGGGAATTGCCAAAAAGTACCCAGGCCCCAAAGCTGGGAAGTTGGGGGGAGCTGGGGTGGTGTGCTCAGAGATCTGGGTGTGCTCAGGGATCTGGGTGGGGTGCGCTCAGAGATCTGGGTGAGTCTGAACAGGGATCTGGGGGGATGTGGTCAGGGATCTGGGTGTGCTCAGGGATCTAAGTGTGATCAGGGATCTGGGTGTGCTCAGGAGGTTGGGGAATGTGCACAGGGATCTGAGTCTGAGCAGGGAACTGAGTGTGCAGAGGGATCCAGGAGAGTCTGGACAGGGATCTGGGTGAGTGTGAACAGAGATCTGAGTTTGAGCAGGGATTTGATTGTGCACAGGGATCTGGGTGTGCACACAGATCCAGGTGAGTGTGAGCAAGGAGCTGGATGAGTGTGCACAGGGATCTCAGTGTGATCAGGGATCCGAGTGTGCTCAGGGATCCGAGTGTGCTCAGGGATCCGAGTGTGCTCAGGATCAGAGTGTGCTCAGGGATCCGAGTGTGCTCAGGGATCCCAGTGTGCTCAGGGATCCCAGTGTGCTCAGGATCAGAGTGTGCTCAGGGATCCGAGTGTGCTCAGGGATCCCAGTGTGCTCAGGGATCCCAGTGTGCTCAGGATCCCAGTGTGCTCAGGATCCCAGTGTGCTCAGGATCCCAGTGTGCTCACCGGCTGCTGCTGGAGCAGGAGGCAGCACCAAGAGCTCAGCGAGAGGCAGAGCTCCCGAGTGTTTAAAGATGCGAACGCACAGCCCCTCTCCACAATCAGCACGGAGGGAAATATTGATGCTTGCATTAAAAGTAAATATATTTTTAATTAAATAATTTTCCCCTTCTCCATTCAAGGGGCGGGAAAGCACTCACAGAATTAAACTGCTGCTTCAATTTCTCTCTCTCTCTCTCTCTCCTTTGTCACATGCCAGGACTAAGATTTCTCCCTCTGCCTTCCCACCATCCCTCCCCATCCAGCTTTTGGCTCTTTAACCTCTCCTTGGCAGTGCAGAAAACACCGAGGTTGGAGCAGAGCAGCTGATTTTCTCCCCCTTCTCTCTCCTCCTTGCCCTCAGTCCCGCCTCTGAAGGGCTCATTAATCAAAAGGCAATTAATTCCCCATCACGGGGGCAAATAACAGACGCAGACGTTCAATAGCTGCCTTTTGCCACGCTCCAGTGTTTCTCTGATTCCTGCAAACTGAAATAAAAAGGAGGCAAAGCAAGAGAAACAGCGAATGATTAAACGCTTCATTAACACCCCGCAGAGGCGGGGAGGCCACGGCTGATTCATCTCTGGTGCCAAAGAGGCGAAAAGATTTCAGAGGTGTGGAGATTTCGGGGTGCAAATGAGGCCCCCTTGTCCAGGAAGGTCTATGAACATGAAACATTTAGTAACTAGGATGGTTTTGCCCCAAAATGGGGTGAAAAATCCTTTTTAATTCTTCTCCCCTCAGCTTTGGGACAGGACCCTGCTCACTCTGTCTCCATCTGGCCCTAAAATGAGGTCCCTGCACCTGTCCCCTGTTTCACATCCCTCCAACAACCCACTACCCCGAAAATGTAATTAATGAACATGTTCCTGGTGTGGAAAATCAAAAAAAAAAAAAAGTGGAAAAGAAGCTGTTGCTCCTTTAAATTGTGTTGGTGAGGAGTCAAGAGATGAGGGACAGTTTTGGTACACAAAACAATAGGTTCGCTCAACCCTGGTGCCCCAATTAATTAGTGGGTGATTGC
Organism: Oriolus oriolus; assembly: GCA_013400235.1. NCBI lineage: Eukaryota > Metazoa > Chordata > Aves > Passeriformes > Corvidae > Oriolus > Oriolus oriolus. Next base: position 451,591 of record VXBT01005853.1, on the reverse strand, counting down.
TGCCCATAGAAAAATTAAGAGTAAACTATTATATTAGTTATTTAATCAGTGAACTCACCAAAAAAAAACCCAAGGCCCATGATTCAAATGCTCCGCTGGTATCATTAATCACAGTTTGGAGCAGAAAATAATTTTATATTATTAAAGCAATTACCGTAGAATCATCGACAGTAGCAAAAATTCATTAATCTTTATTCATTACTCAATCAGAGCGCATTATTTTAGCCCATTCCATCTCTCCTGCCCGTTCCCAGTGATGCCAAAAAGAAGGGGCAACAGTGACAAAAGGAACTTTTTATGCTCGTGAAGTGTCAGGCTTGGCAGAAAGTACTTTTAAATACAATTAATGTAAAGGCATCGGAGGGACAGCACAAACCTCGTCCTCTCCGAATCATTAATTGCTGCTTCTCTCCACCTCAGGCTGCAATTCCCAAGGGATCAGCACTCCCAACGCCGAGCAGGGGTTTCGTTTTCCCCTTTTCTTTAGTCTTTCGGCTGATTTTGTGCTCAGGAAGCAGCAAAAGGAGGAGAGCAAAGCTGGTGCTGCCCATCACACCTGGGCAGCCTCTGCCAGGTTTGAAACCGCAGGGCTGGGGGGGTTCCCACAGCCAGAACGGAGCTTCCCCTCCAAGAAAAATCAAAGCTGTGGAGGCAGCTGAGCTCTGCCAATCTGGGTCAGGCTCTTATCTGCTGGCGAGCACAAAGAAATTGGCCTGGCTTTTTTTATTTTATCTTCTGAGATGAGTGAAACTGCAGCGCTCATTACGAGCGTTATTTGACTTTAATAGCCGACGAGGTTACCGAAGATCTTTTGATTTGATAGCCAGGAATTTATCTTGATGGGTTGTTTTTTTTTTTTTTTTTTCCACGAGAAGAGGGAAAAAAAAAAAAAGGAAAAAAAAATTGAGAGAGAAAAAGCAAGTTTCTCCCTGGAGACGGCTCTTTAGCACAGCATTTACAAACCGGGAGCCTAAGCCCCGTTTTGGTTGCTGAACAGGTTTTCCACGAGCCCCTTTTCCCCAGGGAAATACAAATTTGTCTTCAAAACATGCCTGCAAAGTAGGCCAGGCCTGTTAATGCCGTTCTGCTGCGAGAGCCTCGGCGGTTTGCCCAAGGTGCTCGAGGGGGCGTGCGATGGATCCAAGAATGGAGCCTGGGATTTCAGTCCAGCCCTTCCTCGGGATGCTCTGGGGTCAAGCTGTCCCTGAGATAAGGGACAGGCAAATGTCCCCTGGAGCCAGGGGTTCGGGGATGGCTGGATTCGGGCAGTGGCTGTGCCAGGGAGAGCACCGGGATGGATCCGGGCAGTGGCTGTGCCATGGAGAGCACCGGGATGGGTTGGGGCAGTGGCTGTGCCATGGAGAGCACCGGGATGGGTTTGGGCAGTGGCTGTGCCAGGGAGAGCACCGGGATGGGTTGGGGCAGTGGCTGTGCCAGGGAGAGCACCGGGATGGTGCTGGAGCTCCAATCCCCACCTTGGAGCTGCTCCTCCTGCCAGGTGGATGCTGTGGAGGACAGAGGGACCTCTCTATCCAACTCCTCTTCCAAATCTTTGCGCCGTAACTCTCCGTAATTCTCCTTTTGCCCTTTTCCCCGTAGAATCCCAGCTCCTGCTTCCTTGCCAGGTCACTCCAGGGTTGCATTGCTGGGATATGAAATCGGAGCAAGAGGTTTATCTGCTGCCAGTTTTTCCATTCTCCCCACTGCTGCTCTTGCCCAGCAAAGCCCAGGAAGCTGAGCCAGCTCTGCCCGGGATTTGCTGGCACACAAACCCCCGTGGAAGGACTGACTCCCATCGCCCCAGTGATTCGGATCCGAGGAGGCAGCAGCAGCCGCTCTGCTGAACGCAAGAGGCAACCCAGCAACTAATAAGGAAAAAGAGCAACATTGTTTTCCCTGGAGCGTGTAACAGGTTGTCATGGGGAAGGCGTGTGGGCTTCCCCGCGAAGGGAGCAGCGCCGCTGACCCTTGCAGAGCGTTTGCGCAGAGCCAGCGGCTGCTTTCAGCACACCCCTGGGCTCTGGGAATCCACATCCCTGGGGATCTGGGAGTCTCCGAAGGGAAAGGCTGCTCAGCCCTGTCCCCCCTCCTGCTGCAAACCCCACCAGAGCGGCACCTCCGCGCCTCAAACCCCAAACGTGCCATCCTACACCATTCCAAGGGGGAATGGCTTTAAACTAAACAGGGAAGATTGAGATTAGGTCTAAGGATGCTCCATCCCTGAAAATTTTCAAGATCAGGTTGGGTGGGGCTCTGAGCAACCTGATTTTGGTGAAGATGTCCCTGCTCAATGCTGCAGGCTTGGACCTTTCAAGATCCCTTCCAACCCAAGCATTCTGTGTTTCTCTGATGCTCAAGAGCTTGGCCTTGCACGGAAGTCATGGAGTCCCTGGGATGATGTCTCAAAAGCAGCTGGAATTAGCCCCAAATCGAGTCTATGGCACAATTCCTAAACCCACCTGAGCTGGAGCACCACGGCCACACCTGAGTGACAGCACCTGTAGCTGTACCTGTGCTTTGCTCGCTGGATAAATGCGGGATCAGCAGCTCCTGCTTCCTTCCCTGTTTTTGGCAATGGTCCAGCCAATAATTTCAGGGATTCAACTACTTATTCCTTCATTTTCCAGGAAAAGTGTGAGAGATAAAGATTTACACCCGGCCTCCATCCAGAGCTTGGAGACACTGAGGTGGGATGGGAGGTTTAGAGCTGGGACCACACCAATTAGCCACACCAATTAGCCACACCAATTAGCCACACCAATTAGCCACAACAATTAGCCACACCAATTAGCCACACCAATTAGCAGCAGGTGACAACTGAGAGTAGGCAAACCATGATGCCCAGCAATCCCAAAGTCAGCTGTGGGAGGAGGACATGGAAGTGTCCTGTCCAGGGAAACCCCCCATTCCCAGACCTGCGTGTCCATCTCCAGAAAAGCAGAAATTCCCCAAATATCTGCTCAGAACTGGAGCCACCCCCAGGACGGGGGCGCCTCGGGAGGGGACAGGGACTCTCCTGGCCATGGGGCTGGGTGTTCTCAGCTGGCTGTGCGCGCTGAGGCGGGAGGTCTGCCTGCAATCCCATCTCCCACCCCTTCTGCAGGCTGCTGCATCTGTGCCATGCGCTGGAAGCAGCTTAAAGAGATTTTGATAGCATTGCTGGGAGAAAATGAGCCCGTTAATGCTGCTATTTGCCGCGCAGAGGACTCACGCCCAGAACGCTTTCTCGCGGCGATGATCGCTTTGAGCTGCGAGAATGAATTAGCCCTTCCACTGCAAAGCTATTTGCATCGCAGGGAGGTCAGCGAGGAGCAGCAAAGTGATTATTTGGGGCTAAGGCCCTGTCCTGGCCTCGAGGAGATGTGGGTTTAATTCTCATTTTTAACTCTCCATTGCCAGCTGCCTTCTGGCACCCTCGGGATGCGTTTGCGCAGGGGCACCACGAGGGCTTTGAGCGCACCTGCGGATAACCTGCTGGCCCCACGCTGCTAATGGGGGCTCGGGGTTTGTTCTGGCAGTGCTGGGTCGCTCAATCACCCCCAGAGTGCTGAGTTTGCTCACAGCAACCGAGCCACCAATCAGGGGAGATCCGTGGAACCGAACCAGGCGCTCGCTCGCGGCCGATCCCAGCCTGTCCTGAAGCCAGCCCTGCTCCCAGGAAGGGCCGCGCTCCGTCTGCCTCTGGGATGGGAGTTAATTGCAGGCAACATTTTGATAGGAGAAAGGCCAAAGTGATAATTATCCCTCTGGGGCTGCTTCTGAGCGGTGCTTACCTCGGCAGGCCCTGTGAGAGGGGGGCCACTTTGGGCTGCAGGGATGGGATCTGCCTGGAAAAGGGATTTACTCTGGTTCGGATCCATTAATGCTCACGAAGATTCTTATCCAACCCTTCCATCCCCAGGCTGGGCTCCCACGGCTTCTTCAAGGCGAGGAAGGAGCAGGAGTTGGGATCTGTTCCTAGTAGGACAAGAGTCCAGGACAGATATTCCCAAATCCTGACCAAGTATCCAAAGCCAACTCCTCCAGGCTGGGCACGATGAAATGCAGGGCTTCCCTGCCTGGCTCTGACTTTCCCCACTGCGTGGTAAACAAACTCTTCTCACTCACACCATTCATTCCCTTCTCCAGCTTCCCGTGGTCCTAATTATCTCTGGGAGATTGGCAAACCCACCACTGCTGCTCTGGTCACAGGGCACTTCCCACCGCGGCGAGGAGTGCGGGGATCGATGGCCATAAATAGTGGCTGGGAATCGAATTCCCTGAGCAGAACTTGAAGGCAGGAGGAGGAGGAGGAGGTTTAATTCCACCAGCGCCCGGCTTGCTTTGCCCTGGAGGAGCAGCACATGGAGCTGAGGGGAGGCAGGAGAAACCTGATCCTGGGATTCAGCCAGTCATTTCTATTTGGGACGATGCTGGAGAAGCTCATAGGGAAAGAGGAATGTTGAGGATTTCTCAGAGTCTTTTGGAGGCAGCTTCACACCACGAGTAGCTGCAGGCAGGATTTTAACACTGCCTGTGCAACCCACAGTGAGGGCCCTGTGAGATGAAAACCAGGCTGGTGGCAGCTGAGAAGGAACAGGTGGAAGGAGGAGAAAAGGGAATAAATTTGTTTGGAAAGCAAAAAAAGAGGTTGGCCCTCGGGGCTGACTCTGGGATGGGCCACAGGTTTGGGATGAAGAGAGAGAGGGAGGCTCTGCCCTCGCAGGGGTTTGGGATGATGGAGTTGGAGGCTCACGCATGAGCAGCTCCCGTTGCTCAGCTGAGCAGCTCCAGCAGGAGAGACTGCACAGGGGAAATGACAGTGTTAGTTTTCATTCCTGCCAGTGATAAACTATAATTTGCATGTTTAGCAAATGCTGCAGGCCTCTGCAAGCTTGCAGAGTGCCAGGCTTGGCCGTGCCCAGGTGAAGGATGGCCTTTTGGGGAGGGGCACGTCGGTCAAACACTCGTACCCGCTTAAAGCTGGGATAAGGGCGTGGAAATTTTCACAGGGGTCAGATTTGTCTGGGTTTAAAAATCTGTCTCAAACCATCTCCAAAAATGCCCTCTCTTCCTGGGGGGATGAGGTCTGGAGGTGCTGACTCCAGATCTCACGGCACTTCTGGAGGAGGGGTGGGAAGTAAAGGAAATAAAGGAAATTCTCCTCAGTCCTCTAACTCAGCTGCCCCCTCAGCTGCTGTCCTGTGCTTCCAGAGGACCGGAGAGCTGCAGGACCATGGAATGCCAAATCTCCCTCAGCCTCTCTGCTCTGGGGAGGCTGGTGGACCCTCAAACACAGGGCATCTGCCAGGCTGGTGGAGAAAATCATCCAACCCTTTCCTCACCACACTTCCCCAAGCACCGAGACTCCAGCTGGAGCAAGGCAGGGCTTCACCCCGGGAAGGAAGAGTGGAGAAAAAGCCAAGGGAGGTTGGCAGCTTCTGCTTTTCAGAGACTGCCTTTCCCTCCAACATCTGCTCCCACAGCTGGGCCCAGCCTGGACTTGGGCTGTGCTGAGGGGAACCAGGTTTTCCTGCTCATTGCATGGGGCTGGTGCTGCACTCAAGGGATGCTCTGGCACCAGGCAAGGGGCAGGAGGGTTCCTCCACTCTGTGCCTGCTCACACGCAGGATTTACAGGATATCCAACCAGAATTTATCCACCACAACTACGGGAGTTTATCCACCACAGCAACGGGAATTTATCCGCCACAGCAACGGGAATTTATCCATCACAGCAACGGGAATTTATCCACCACAGCAAAGGGAATTTATCCACCACAGCAAAATGCACAGAACTGCCACGAGCAAAGTGGGGAAACGCACCCAAATCACCTCCTGTGCCCCTTGCTCCAGGGCAGCTCCTGCATTAGCAGCTGCTTCCCTCTGCTCTGGATCCTCTGTCTGACTCAGTCTCTCCTTGCTGCTGCTGCCTCCTCAGGTTCCAAACCCCTTTTCTTCCCCCCAAATCCCGCTGGCACTGCCCCCATCTCCCTTGCACACCCGCTCTGCTTGTGGCCGCTTCCCTGGAGCCCCTCTGTGCTTCTCCAGCTCTCAGGGTATAAATATGGTGTGAGATAAATATTGTCATGGCACATTACCCTGGTCCTTCCTCACCAATACACACTGCAGACAGAGTTATGCATCTATTTATGTGTGTGTATATATCTAATTATACTGTATAAACTGTATATCCACCTCTCCGTTGTGTATATTTAATAGAAACGCCAGCTAATTGCCCTCGGTAAATATAGACGGGGATTAACTGTATTGACATGAAATTTACTGGTAATCTCCTCGAGAATAAACACCCCGAATAAAACGAACACATAAAATAAAAGTAGGGGACATCACGGGTTTTATGCTCGGTTCTTTCCCCCGCGCGCAAGGCTGGGGCTTTGCCAAGCGAGGTCTCCGGAGCCTTTTCCAAACACAACCCCCAGGGAGCTGCTGGCTCCTCTTGGGGGTGTTTGCAGCTGTGAGAGCCTCGTGGCTGCTGGCAGGAGGGGTTTGGTGGCCTCGCTGCGCCCGGGGGTGACAGCTGGGCTGGCAGATTGGCGATGGGCTCCGGTGCCTTCCAGCCCGAGGTCACCGCCTCCAGTACGGCCCTGACGGAGTCATTAGGGCCGAGCAGAGTCATTAGGGCCGAGCAGAGTCATTAGGGCCGGGCAGATGTTTGACAGCGTGTGCGAGATGGGCTGGGGGGGGCCGTGGGGCAAAGCAGGAAGACCCCGGTAATGCCAAGCGGGCACAGGCACCGCTCCGAGCCCGCAGCGGGGACAGCAGCGGGGTCTGTCCTGGCCCCGCTCAAATCCTCTCTGCGGGAGGGGTCCATCAGCTCTCATCCCTTTTTCTAGCCAAGAAGGAGGTGCTGCATGAGGCTCCGTTGTTTGGGGGCACATTTTGAGCTCGGGGTCTGCCCAAGGAAACTGCTCAGCCCAAAGCCAGCCCAGGCTGCTGCGGGGAGAGGGATGGGTTTGAGCCTCCTTCATCAGGGTAGGGAAGCTCCCGCTGGAATGGCTCGTGCCAAAATGGTCCCGTCCAGCGGATTATCCAGCAGCAGTTCCACGGGGCCCAAATCAGCCACTGGCAACTGGGTTTTATGGAGACTTCTGATGCTTCAGATCTTTCCCCGGCTCTGTTTTGGCTCCAGCAGAAACTCCTGACAATGCTAAAGCTGCCGTTTCACGGGTTTGCAGCATTATCTGTGTGTGCAGCCCTCCTGGCTGCTGAGCTGCTAATTATTTGGTTGGGATCCTTTGTGCCCTGCTCCTTCACACTGGCCACGGATGTGCAGCCGCTTGGGAATGAGGGACCCCGCGGAGCTTTCAGCCTGGATCCAGAAAGGACTGGGGGCCTTTGACCCCTGCCATAAATCCTCAGCTCTCGTGGGTTGGGGTTTTTTAACCAGCCAGATGACTGTTCCTATCCACCTTCCTCAGCTCATTAATTTATTTAATCCCACGCCTCGCCGGTTTGCAGCCCTCTGGTTCCCCGGCAGGGAGATGCTGCTCCGAGCGCTGTCCCTCTGCAAGGGGAAAACTCACCCAGCCAGGCCTCTCTGCCCCTCCTGTCACCCTTTGTCACCCCCTCCTCTGCCACAGACACGAACCAAGGCAAGCTGGGCAGTCGTGACTCCCTTCTTTCCTCCCTCTCCACCACTTCTCCCTGCCAGGTGCCTCCTCTCTCCCTGCAAAGCCCTGAGGGAAAGGCTGTCTGCACTATTTTGAGGCCGTATGTTAAATTAATGTTCTTGCTGCTCTCCCGGATGCCGGGTTAATTGGCAGGAGCAAAAAGGCAGAGGGAGGAGGCCTCTCCAAACACGCACACGGGGGTGCCCACGTGGTCCTGCACACCTGGCTGGCTCCACTTGGCTTGGAGGTCTGTCTCTGGGAGTGCAGGAGAAGTGAGTGGGCACAAAAGGACGGCTCCGAGGGGTGTGAGGGGCTGGGGATCGGGTGTGATGCTCTCTGTGACACCATCTTGGTCACCCCCTCAGATCCCACCGCACCGTCTCTCCTGGGTCACCCTCCGATGGACCTACTCTTGCTCTCCTTGGAGAACTGCAGCACATCTGAGCTGCTTTCCCCCTCTTCCCAAAGGGCAGGATTCCCAGGATGCTCCCAGCCCTGCGCCTTGTCCAGGCAGCATCTGGATTCCAGCTGTGGGAAGGGGCTGTTGCTGCTGCCCTAAACCCCGATGTTGTCCTCATCTCCCCTCTCCTGGTGTCACAGTGAATCAAGCACCACGGAAATACTCGGGCCCAGGGGAAATCCCGTGTGAGCTCCCACGTGGCACTGCCTCCTCCCGGCTTCCACGGTGCATCCATCATTCATGGAAAACCCCTCTCCCTTCGGACCACGGCAACTTGTTTGGCAATGAAAAAAAACCACCTCAGCACCCGCTGGATCTCTTAATTTGACGGGGCTGGGAGCTGGCAGATGAATATCTTAAATAACTAATGGTGACTCAGAGGAGCGTTAAACAAAGATAACATTGTCACTTCTTCTCTGTTCCCCTTTTGTTTCTTGCTCTCCAGCTTTCCTGCCGGGTTTATTATCTCTGCAGTCTCCCTTCTGATGATCTCGTCCCCGTGACAGGGTGTGTGTTATCTCTGGCAGCCTCTTGCCGGCGCCTGACCCATCGTCCCGAGGCACGGCGGGGATAAGCACGAGCGATGCACACAGAGGGATCAGAGAGCCTTGCCCAGGGACCTGGCTGTGGGAGGAGGGCTCTGCTTGCCAGCTCTGGGCGTGGGAAGCTCCAGGTGGGCGGGTGTCTCTCTCCACTCACCCACTGCCAGTTTGGAGAGATGCCGAAAGTGAGTCTCCAGCCCGGAATCTGGGCTGGCTTCTCATAAATCTGCTGTGCGTTCTGAACGCTTCCCAAGGCTCCACCCCACAGAGTTTTCCAGAGGCTGGGGTTGATGCCTTAGGTTTTAAGTTTTATATTTTTCAAATCCTGTAGTGCCCAGTGTGTGACCCTGAAGTTTCTTGTAGCCTGTTAGCTGCTGCTCTCTCACGCTGATTAGACATAAAAATCCCTCTCTAGGTTTGCACTACAAGGACACCCAGACTGTCCCAGGCCCAAAATGTGTCAACCAACATCTTTAGAAGGGGGGTAAGCTTGAGGCAATTACATCATTAACTGGGGTTGTAATTAGAGAATTAACCCTGATATGCAAACGGACCAAACTCATAAAAGTGTGAAGAACCCATGACCCAGGGTCCATCTTGGGTGGAGACTTTTGACTGCCCAGGGTGTACCTTTGAAGGTCCTTCAAATAAATCCCTACTTTTATTCTTTTATTCCTGTCTAGCCTTTGGGTTTTCAGGTGGCCACCTCAGGCATCAGGGTGATCCATGCTGCACCACAGCAGCTCTGCAGCTCCAGGCAGCACTGGGAATCGCCCACTGCGGGAAGGAGCCGTCTCCCTCACATCCAGGCTCGTGCTTCCCAAGGACCAGGACTATTCTGCCCATGCTTGGCACTGGAAAAAAACATCTTCGAAGCTGTGAAGTGTCTGCATAAAGGGCTCTGGTCCGGCCTGGATACGTCAGCAGAGAGGCTTGGGGAAGCAGGAAATCGTATTAGGAATTAACTTGGGATCAAACAGGAGCTCTTGAGTGATTCTGGAAGGCCAGGTCAGTCCAAGGGAGAAGTGCCTGATGAGCAGAGCCACCTCGGATCTCTTTGAAGGGAAGCACCGCATGAAATTTTGATATCACTAAGTATTTAACAGATCTAATTTACAAAGCAGCGTCGCTCCTGGTTCCCAGAGTGCTAAAAATCCTGCAGCCTATTTCCTTACAACTCTGACTCCGCTCCTTTCGTGGCTTTTAATGCAGCAAGCTGTTCAGCAGCTGTGGGGAACGTTTCAGGACAGGAAGCCGGAGCCCTTCGGAAGCGCTCCAGGCTCTGCTGGACCTTCCCAAGCCAGGAGAGTCCTGGAGCTCTGTGCTGGCAGGAGTGACCAGGATTTTGCCACTCGGCCTGGGAGCAGCACCGGCACAACGTGTGGGAGGATCTTTGCTCGCTCAGGAGTTACCCCAAGACAGGCAACCTCTGCTCAGGGGAACTTGGAAATGAAGGGAGTGGCCAAAACATCCCCAAATCCCACACCTGCAAGGATCCCACAGCGGTGTGTGGGCACACTGATGGTGCCACCAGTGCTCAGGTGTCCCTTTGGGGATGGCTGTGGGATAGAGGGGACTGTGACACGTGTGGGCAGCAGCTGTGACCACTTTGGTGTGACCAGACCACAGCGCAGCATCCCATGGGACAGTGGCTCCCCAAGGGACCTGCTGCTCCTTGATCAGGGACAGTGACACTGATGCCATGATGACTTTTTTGCTTTTTCTTTTTATACACTCCTTTTATACACTCTTTTATGTAGATTTTATGTATTCTCAGTGCTTT
>VXBT01005853.1:345630-440954 GCA_013400235.1 Oriolus oriolus | reverse complement strand
AAAGGCATCAACACCTCCAGCCAGGTGCTGGGAAATCCTGGGATGTCTCTGCTCCTCGGATCCCTCCTGTCCTGGCCCTTCCCAGCATCCCAGCAGAGACAAAGCCTCACGCTGGTGCCACACCAGGTCAGGCCTTGCCCCTTTGTGACACGAGCCCAGAATTCCGCCGGCACGACAACGGAACGCTCCAACACCAGTGCACAACCCCTGCCAGAATCCCCAAAGCCAGGGTGGACACCATCCAGCTCCTCGTGGAAGTGTTCTGAAGACATTAATCGCCTGTCAGGACCCAACAGAGAAGCATCCGGGATTTCGGTGAGTCTCGTACGAACATCGGGTTTTTTAAATAAATATTTGGGCAGCTTCCCCACTCCTGCTGGCTCCAGGGAGGGCAGAGCTGAGAGCAGAGGAGCCTCCAGCAAACCAGATGGGCCCGGGAGTGGGAGCAGGGAGAGAGCTGACTCATGCGAGTCATCCTGGTTTCCCTGCACACACATTCCTTGTGGAGAGTTTTCCAAGCTGGAACCACCCTGGCTGTAGCTTTTCTTAAAAAATTTGGGATTTTGAAGACCTCGGGTTTATTCCCAGCCAGAGCCTTCCACCACAGCAGCAGCCTCTCACCCTGTGTCCTCCCTGGAAATTCGTTTAAAAGCCCGATGTTTGCTCAGTGAACTCAGCTGGAAGGAAGTTGCCTTTGACAAATCCCTTACCTGGGAAGGCTGTGAGCACCCACAAATGGTTCGTACAAGTTAAAGACGTTGAGCTGCATTAAAGACACCCAATTCCAGAAGCTTTCTCAGCCAGAGGCCCTGAACATTCCGTGACAGAGCCAGTTTAAAGAAGGTAATAAGTATCTTTAACAAAAAAATTATACAATCCCCCCAAAACCCCCAAAAAACCAAAATTAAAAACCCCCAAGAACTTTTTCTTTCATACCAAATGCTTATGAGGAATTAAAAAACGTATTTCTGTGCATGCTGGAACACAAACAAGAAGATAAAAGTGAAGCCCCTGCTCTTCCCACTTGGATTTCATTTCGACCAAAGGAAAAATTCTTTTTTCTCAATTAATTCCCCCAATTCCCTCTGTTACTGTAAGCTGGGGAAAGGGAAAAGAAGAAAACAGGGGGAAAAAAAGAATAAATAGAGGGGAAAAATCACTGCTTTGGTGTCTGTATCGGGCTCACTCTTCTTGTGGAGGTTGAAACAAACACCTTGTGCAGGGAAATGACGGGATAACGATGGTGAGAAAACAGTGGGGAAGTCAGGCCGCTCTCCCCAGGACTTGCTGCTTCTCTGCTCCCAAGGCAAATTAATTTGTATCTCTTACCCCAGAAGGCAGTGCAGGAGCAGGAATGAAATATCTCCATCCCTGGAGCCACTGCTGGCCTTTGCCACCTGGCCTGGCCGCTGTTGAGCAGCTCCAGGGCGGTGACAAAGACCTGTGGGAGCAAGTCCTGATCCTCTGCAGGAGGCAAGGCCAAAACATCGCCAAACTCGGCTGGTTGGAATGGTCCCTGCCTCTGTGATTAAGGGAATCCATAAATATTCAATGTTTCTTGGCAGCTGGGAGTGCTTCACTTGTTCCGAGGATCTCAGGGGGGATGGGGAAGGCAGGATGAGCCTTAGCACTTCTGACACCCCGCAGAGACAATGAATCGGGGAAGGAGAGCGCTCGTCTGCTCGCAGGGAAGCGTTTCACGTCGGGTGGTTTGAATAATTCAGCCTTCCACCGGTCTCTTTAAATGTTTGATGCCTGGGAGTTGAGCTTGAAGGTCCGACCTCCTGTGAATCTCAGCGTTTGGGCTCCGGCTGGGTGCCGCATGCTTTCCCTGCTGGTGGTTTAAACAACTTCCCGTGGCGTGGCCGAGTCTTAGAACACAAATTTCTTCCTTTGCCGCGTGGAATTCTGCTGCTCTCACACTGGAAAATATCGAGCACCCCGTTCTGGACCATGCTTGGGAGAGGAGAGAAGAGCAGGAATAATGAATGAGGAGAGAAATGCTTAATTACGTCCCGCTCCCATGAGAGACACCAACCAGAGCTGCAGGAAAATGGATGGAGCCAGGCACCGACGTGAGCTCGTTGGGCGCCTTGGGTGGGTTTGCAGCAGCCAGACCCTGTGGGAGCTGAGGCCACTGCCCTGTCCCAGAGCTCTAGGGTGGCACAAGGTGTCCCCCAGCCCCACGGTCCTGAGTGGTCACTGAATGGCCCTGAACCCATCTGAGAGGACATCCCAGCAGCTGCCTCAGTCTGCTGGGAGAAGTCCAGCCCCTCTGGCAGCACCATCCCTCTGTTTGCCACAGCTGCAGGGGACGGTGCTTTTGGTGGATTTCTGGGCAAGCCGCAGGGTTTTAAGACCTCCTGGTGGAGTTGGGATGCTTGAACCTCCTCTGACTGACCAGATTTTGGCCGCTCTCAGAGACAGGACATGGTGCCAAACACATTTTGAGTCTGGCCAGGCTGGGAGGTGCCAACACCCAAGGAACCACACCGTTCCCGCTCTCCCGGCCACTGGCACGCTGCCACAGGCTGAAACTCTGCGTCCCACAGCTAGAGTTTGCCATCAGCTTCATTCAGGAGAGACCCTTCACTTCCATGTGAGATCCCGATCCTGCAAGCCCTCATCCTAAATTATCCATGAAATGTGTGGGCATGAGTTATGCATGAGATGAATTATCCATGAACCGGGTTGGTCGCCTTCTCTCTTTGTCAACTCTGGAGGTTCCAGCCAGGTATCAAAGCACGGAGCAGGCTGGGATTTTTCCCCCTCCCCTCCCAAGAATCAGCATTTCACAACTGTACGATACCTGGGAAAGAGCTGAAATATTCAGTGGGTCGTGCTGGAAGAACACAGAAGGCTGGCTGGGAGTGCACGGGGTCGGCCTTCCCCCAAAGAGGCACTTTCAGATCCTAAGTCCATTCGGTGGTTACTCCTTCCCCTTGGGAGCTCCAGGAAGGCTGGAGACAACCTGTGTGCCTCTGTCAGCACCCTCCCACACCCAGGCTGCTGGCAGCTGTACTCAGCTAGGAACCAGAGCTTGGGATTCAGGCCCCTGCTCCACAGACACAGCAAAGCCTTGCCGTTGGTGGATATCTCCTGATTTTGCTGTGAAAGTCCACAACGGAGTTGTGCTCCTGTTCTGGAGGCAACTCGGTCAGTTTAGAGAAGGGAGGAGGGGGAGAGAGGATCCTGATATTTTAATCTGATATTTTTCCTGTAGGGGTAAAAGATGTGGGAGGTTTTTTTTGAGAATTCCCGCTCAGATGTTTAACCCCACCCCTGCTAACGGTGCGATTTATCCCCACGCAAGACCAGCACCGATGTCGGCACCAGCTTTCCAGTGCGCAGCCCGGAGCCTGTCCTTGCCGGAATGCACACCCTACCACACCTCCAGGGACATCCGCTACATCTTCCTGGAGAGCTGCAGGAACATCCCCGCGTCCCACCCGCTGGATGGGGCGGGCGCCAGCAACGTGCCCCGAGGCCCCGCGTCCTGCCACCCTACAGCCCAGCACTACCTCAGCACAGATGAAGACTGCAATTCCTCTTTTCCTCAGCACCTCCCCGCCTTCCCCACCTTCTCCGCGCGCGTGGAGATGGAAGCCGTGGGTGTGAGAGGCTCCCCCGACTCCAAGAAAAGGCTGCCGGTGTTCCGCCAGCTCTGCGGAGAGGCCGTGGAGGAGCTGAAGAAGTTTCCTGGCGCCCCAGCGGCGACGGAGAACGCCAAAGGCTGGAGGATCACGCAGGCGGCCGCGTGCCCGACCTGCAACAAGGCATGAACTGACTCTGAGATAATGTCTGCAAAAAATATAATATTGATGGTGTCCTTCCATGACACGGGGCTCCGTGGAGACGTGGTGTGAGCTCAGAGGTGCTGGCAGCTGAGGGACGGGGGAATGGTGATGCCTAAAAAGCCTGGAAACAGAGACTGGCCAGGAGTAAGGGAATAAAGGTGGATATTTATTGGAAAGGCCTTCAGAGGCACACCCTGGGCAGGCCAAAGGCTGCACCCGAGATGGACCCCGAGTCACGAGTTCTTCCCACTGTTATAGGTTTGGGCCATTTGCAGATCAGCATAAATTCGCCAATTAAACTTTAGCTAATGATGGAACTGCCCCTCAGCTCACCCCCCTTCTCAAGGTGCTGGGTTACACATTTTGGGCCTGGGACGGGCTGGGTGTCCTTGGAGAGCAGGCCTGGAGAGGCTTTGTTATGTCTGTGTGAGCATGAGAGAGCAGCAGCTGCCAGGCTGCAAGGCAGCTCAGAGTCACACACTGGGAATGCAGAATTTTGAAAAACATAAGAGTTAAAACCTAAGGCATCAATGGGAGGAGGGAATGGGGTGGTGTTGGCTATTTGGGATGTCCCTTCCGCTCTCGGGGCGCTGCGGCACATCGCCAGTCAAATCAGCTCATCCATCCAGCTCCATCCCTCTCTCTCAGCCTCCCCAGCAGGCCAGGAGTAAAGGAAAACTTCCTCCTCCACACCCTGGGCTGCCACCCACAGCCCCTTCCCCGAGCATCCTCTCCAGCTGCTGAGCTGGAGGAAAATGTGCTGGAAAAAGCACCAAGTAAAAGTGGGGAAATAAAAAACGTGAAAGGGAGGAGAAAGCAAACAGGAGATCTCTCACCTGGGAGGGAATCTGGGAGATTTTTCCCTTCTTAAGTCTGGAAAAATGGTGACAATGAGAAGAAATGCCCCACAAATCAATTAGGAATGAACAGGATTCGGGGGCCTTGGCATCGGTGTCGTTCTTAGATGAGTTCCCGAAAGGAAGTGTTTGCACCCAAAGGTCCCAGCGCCGGCCTGGCAGGATCTGCTGAATGGGAGTGTGAAAGCAGCTCAGCAGAAAAGAGGGAGACACAGTGGAGAGTGCAGTGGTTTGAAGCCAAAGAGGGATGGGATGCTGCTCAGGGAAAATGGGACAACAAGAAAACAGGAGGAAAACCAGATGGGAGGGGAAAAGCAGTCCTGCAGAACCTTGGGAACAGGCAGGCATCAGTGAGGGGGGACTTGTAGGAAGAAATGCTGAGCCTGCTGCTCATGTGGCACCAAAGAGCAGAAGGCTGTGGGGTCTGCAAGGGAAAACAGAAGAAAAAAGAATAATTTAGGCTAAAAGCTGTTGATTGTGCTTTACCTTGGGACAGGAACAACAACGGAATCCCACGGGAATTGATTGCAGGTGCCAGGCCAGGCTGGAGGGAGTTCCAAGGGAGGTCTGAGTGATTGTCAGAGGCTGCTCCTGGAATCCAACAGGCTCATCAAGGCTTGGTCCATGAGAAAGATTTGAGGATGCTGAGCTATTTCCAGAGAGCAAATTCCCCTCTGGGTAGGTTTGGGTGTTGAGTGTTGACATTAGGGCTGCCCAATCTCACGAGAGCTCTGGGAGAAACAGAGGGACCTGGAGATATCCCATAATCACCACTCCTGCCTCCACACACAGGAACTGGCATCAGATTCTTGGAATCAGACTCTGGCAAGGACAGACCAAAGGAAAAGGGTGGGTGAGGCTGGTGAAAATGAAAAGTTGTTTGGGGAAAGAGCCCTTCAAGGAGTTTGTAGGTTGTGTTGGAGCGTGAGCTCAGATCTCCCCAGTCAGACTGGGACTGAGTCATCGTGGAGGCTTTCATTTTTGAGGCACAGATTGCAGAGCAAATGTTGCTTGTTGCAGGCACCACTTATCCCTGAGCACGATAATAAACAGACTTTGTCTCCAAATGGTTACTGATCCAGGACGACACGAGGCTATTTTAGTAGGATTCCAGGGAATGTGAAGACATTAACGGAAGAGGCCGACCTAGAAAATAAACGTGGGGCCAGCGATCAGAAGTCGATGGCATTTCAGCGAAATGGAAGGAGGAATTAAAGCAGGTCAGTGGCTGGGGTTATTTGGGATGAATTAGCACATGAAATTACCAAGGTGGCAACGAGGACTTTTCCTGCAGCCGACAAGCTGGGAGTGGGACCATATGCCTGGAGTTTACCAACCACAGCTCCCACGCTCAGGGAAATGGGGCAGAGAAATCGTGACAGCTCAAGAGCCTTTCTTCTGACCTCAGGAGTTCGCTTCCATTTCCAGCCACTTTTGGAGGAGAGCACAGAACAGAGCCTAAAATAATAAGCTTTTCTGGAGGATGGGTCACGTGCTGCTCAAACACATCCCTCAATGGCCACGAGGCCACACTCTGCGGTAACAAGCCAAAAATGAGATAGGGCCTGAAGGAACTGCCAAAATTTCCTCCCCTGAGAAGCCCAGGAGCAAAACCACCTTGGGAGAGCTGGTGGCAGTTGTAGCAGGCTTAGGAGGAATTCAGAGATGCAGCAGCACACGAGTCCAGCGAGAGAATGAATTATTTATTCATTTTACAATATCATTTATATATCCTAGTTCCAAAAAGACCATTGGACAGTGCCCACACCTGTCCTGAGGTGATAGGCTGATGCACCAGATGCCCATTTAAAAATATTATGTTACTGTACCAAAACATAAGTGAAAAAACAGCAGGTGTGAGAATTATTTACAAAACCCTATCTTCCTGTTTACATAGCTTGCATAGCAAAGGAAAGTTCCCACAGAATCAGTGCGAGGAGATGGAGAATTTCCCTGCTTAGCAGCTTTTCAGCATCCACAGGCAGGCACTCAGGGCTGCTGCTCCTGGGGTGGGAATGGGATTTCTCTGGTGGGCCTTGAGCTCACCCATGAGGACGTTGGTGCAAGCCCAGTGACGCCGACTGGAACCCTTCTGGGGAAAGGGGACCAGCTCCTCCAGGAGTGAAAACCTGGGACAGCTGATCCATGTGGGCTCTGCCGTGCAGGAGATGGGTTCCACCAGAACAAGCGGAGTTCCTCAAAGAGCGGCCCAGGGACACATCTCTCTGGCATTTCCGCTGATGGATTTGGCGCGGAGAGACAGATTGGGTTTAGGAAGATTGCTGATTCCCCAAAGCTGAAGGGAATCTATTCCTCCTGTAGGAGAAACTGGGTGACCTTGAGGAGCAGCAGCTGCAGAGAATCTCCTGTGAAAGGAGCTTCTGCCCTGAGCTGGGAGCTCAGACATTGGAAGCAAGGAAGGGAAAGGCAGAGATGAACCTGCCTCCTGTAAATCTCCGCTGTAATGTGGCTCTGGGAAAGGCAAACTCCAGAGCAGAAGGTGTCAGGGGAAGTGTTCCCTTTAGAGAAAAGCTGTGTTTGGGGTCCTGAACCAACCACGCTCACCAGAGGTTGAGTGGAACCAGAGCAGCTGGGACAATGGTGGGGTGGAGATCCTTCCTCGGGGACCTGCAAGGGTTTGGCCAAAGGTGGAGAGCAAAGGGAAGGGATGGAGCTGCTGCCTGAACAGAGAGCTGAGAGAGGAGCATGTGGGGAAACAGGGAAAAGAGTGATTTGAGGCTGGCAGTCGAAGAGATGGAGATAAGAAGCCCAAGGACGTCCTTCAGCTGGAATTAGAGGATCTTCCCCCACGAAAAGAGCAAATCTGTGGGACACCCTGCAATTCAGGGGAGCAGGGGATGAGGAGCTGAGCAAGAAGCCAGATCTGTTCAGGGAGGGGAGGATGTTTTGTCTCACTGAGGGCAGTTTCAGGTTGATGACGGGGAGATCCTGAGCAGTCTCTCGACCCCATGAACAGCCAGCTGCAAGCTGCCTTTTTCATGGTACTGCTGTCATTTGGGGTGGATATTTGGGGTGTGCCTCCCTCTGTGCTCTAAGACCAGCTTGAAACTGGCTGAGGATTCTGGATTTCCTCTTCCTGAAAGGCAGGCCTGCAACTGAGCTCTTGCAAGCTGCAAAAAGGCATCTCTTGCTTTCTTCCCCAAGATCAAAACTGGAGACCTGTTCCTCCCCCAGCAGGCTGGCCTAGCTTTGCCTCTGCCACAGTCCTTCAGAACCCAGCATGGGAAGAATTCCCTCCTCTCAGCCACAGCTTTTTAGCCTCTGCTTTTGCTGCCTTCCCAGCGATCTGCATGCAAACCCCTCTCCCTCCTGCTATTCCCCAAAGACCTCCCACCCCCAGAGGTCTCCTGCTCGTGTGTGGAGAGCAATCAGCGCCTCACCTCCCGTAATTGGAGCCGAGCCCTCAGAGCCCAGAGATGAGTCTGATCTCTGCTGTTCTGCGTGGCAGGGATGAGCCAGGGGGCTGAACTCTGCTGAAAGCAGCGTGCTGGGGAGCTGAGGAGGTTTTCCAGCCCGGAGATCAGGGCACCCTCCCAGGGACTGCGGTAGGACACGGCACACACCTCTCCCTGCCGCGGTGCTCTGCTCCTGCCCTCCGAGGGGAAGAGTCTGTCCAGCTCCTTGTAAATTAAATCACTGATTGCCCAAAAGCTCTTTTATTCCTCTGGCCCGTGGCCCTGGTGGGAATGCAGCGAGGAGCAGGTGGTTTAACCCTTCCATCGCTGCTCCAGGCACGCAGGGAGCCGGGAACAGAGAGACACCAAATTTCAGGAGTGAACGGAGCAAGGGGGCACTGGTGAGGGAAGGCACCTTCAGATTCCTGCCTCACGTGCTTGCAGGTGAAACCACCTCTCAAGGAGCATTTTGAGGGCAAACCACAGCCCCACGTGTGTGCAAAGCCAGCAGAGATTGCACAAATGCCCATTTCCAAGAGCCAGTGCCCCCAGGAGACACAAATCCCCTTCTCCTCGAGCAGCAGCATCCCTTTGGAAGCAGGCAGGGCCCAGAGCAGGGCTGGGATCCACGCGGGGAGGAGAGGCCAATCCCCACTGGTGCCATCACATTTAGCCAGGCGCTGGTGTGTGTGAAAACATGCTCAGCTGCGAACACCCGAGCAAATTGCTGTCCTGTGATTATTTACATGAAGATGTGTTTGTGGATGAATTACCAACCAGCCCGGAGCGAAGGAACGGAGCAGTGACTCCACCTAACATGTCAGCAGGCGAAGCAACAGCCCACTTGGGATAGTCATTAACAAATTAACCGATCACCCGGGCCTCCCGCTCCCTGTGGGGCGGCTGTGTGCCTGGAAACCCAAAGCAGCGCATTTGCATCGGCGAGGAGGTGTTTGGGGAGCGCCAGACACCACCAGACTGCAGGCTGGGGCTGCCTGGGCAGGGCTCGGCTCTAGGCAGGGCCAGGCCGCAGCAAAATTGCCAAGTCCAGCCTGAAGATGAGAGCAGGGAGAGCCAAGAACGAAAGAAAATCAGGGGAAGGCTGCTGGAAAGGCAGAGGGAGAAAAAATGTGAGCTGAAATGAGGAAAAAAAATTAACGGCTTTCTCTGTTCCTTTTCATTTACAGACAATATTCTAGTTCTGCACAGAAGGACTAATTTAGGCCTCTGCACAGCCCCGGTGACCCTTCCTAATAGAAACCATTTAAATCTTTAAACAATTTACATGAAAATGTAACTTTGCTGTGAATATATTTCTTCCCTCTCCTGCTCCCATCACGAGTGCAATCCTTCAAACCCCTGACAGCTTCCATTATCTCTTAATGAAGTGAGAGCATCTTTCTTAGGAGCCGCGCCCGCCCCGGGGTTAATCGGAGAAACGAGGTCCACAAATAAAAATCGAGGGAGGGACAAGAAAAAGGGAAAGCAAACACTTAAAAGGGCTCAAGGGGGCAGCTCTGCCACCCAGGGATTTAATTCCAGGAGGGCACATCCTCCTTGAGAGCCTGGGGTTCCATCCCTCCATCCCTGAGGGCTCCTGGATGAAACTTCCCTCGCTCCCAGTCTCTGTGCCAAGGGTGGGATAAGGGAGGCAGCACCTCACCCAGAGGTCTCACTGAAAATAACTGTGAAGGGCTGGGAATGAAGAAAGAAAGGCTGGAAAACTATGGAGCTGCCAGGAGACAGTGTGGAAAAGGGGATCAAAAATCATCAATGTCCCAGGGGAAACCAGATTCGCAAGAAGGGGGACTGCTGGCTTGAACAGGGAAGAGATGGAAGCAGAAAGCAACAGCAGAGAAAAATAAATAGTTATTTCCAGAAAAACAATGAGGTTTGAAACATTCTGGGCCAGGAGGAAAAAAAGAAGCCCACCAAGAGTTCACTGGTTGTTGAAGCTGCTTAAGTGAAGCAAACAGAAAAGGGAAGCACAAAGCCCAGAAAGGAGGAGCTGAGGGACGCAGGGAGCTCTTTCAGCAACAGTTTGTTCTCTGTGCTGTTCTCCACCGGGCTGGTGTGGAATGAGGGCATCAAACCACGGCTCTGCATCTCTGAACAGAGATCACTCGGAGTTCAGCACAGGAACGGACACTGTGCAGTCTCAGCACCCAGCACATTGCCTCCAGGCCACAGATCCATCAGCTCTTGGCCAGAGCTGGAGTGTTTCAGCCCCATCTAAACTTAAAACCACTCTGCTGCCGCGAAATAAACCCAAATTTAAAAATACTTGTGTGGAATTCTGCCATCCTGGGGAAGAAGAAAGTCTCTGAGGAGAAAGAGCAAAAGGTTTTCTCTGTCCCAGATCACTGTGCTGGCTTTTCCTCTCCTACTTTCTTCCTCTCCACTGCCCTGGCAGGCAGGGAGGCAGGGACAGGCACTCCCAGCAGGCCAAGGCATTGCATTTGCCAGGCTCCAGGCAATCCCAGGTTCTCCTGGAGCATCAGGAAAACACTCTACTCATGTCCAGAGGAGGCGGGATAGGGGCAGGAAGGGGTGAAACCACCCATGGGTGTCAGCACCAGGCTGGGAGCTGCCTGACCCCACCACCTCCAGCACCTCAAGGAGTTGCAGCTCAGCCATGTCCATCTTAGGACATCCAGGCCTGCAGCATCCCTCAGGTGGGCTGCCAGCTGTCCTTGCTGATAACTGCACCAGACAGTCATCAACCAAGGCAGATACCTCCTCATCTGGGCAGGGAAAGCCTCGTTGGTGCCTGGTGTTAAACAAGGTGGGAGCTCTGCTCTTCGCTCTGGGACTGTTGGGGCCTGGCAGGTTTTGTGGTTTGTCCCCCTGGGACAAACCCGAGGGTTTGTGTTTGTCCCCCTGGGCTTTGCAGGGCATGGATCCACCAGGCCAGGCTTTGTTACTGCACACAGCCAAGGGAGGTGGCCACCTAAAAACAGAGGCTAGACAAGATTAAGAGAATCAAAGTAGGTATTTATTTGGAGGGCCTTCAAAGGTACACCCTGGGCAGTCAAAAGCCTCCACCCAAGATGGACCCTGGGTTCTTCACACTTTTATAAGTTTGGTCCATTTGCATATCAGAGTTAATTCTCCAATTATAACTTCAGTTAATGATGTAATTCCCCCAAGTTTGCCCCTTCTCTTTTAGCTGACACATTTTGGGCCTGGGATAAACGAGGTGTCCTTGGAAAGCAAACCTAGAGAGGGTTTTTTATGTCAAACCAGCGTGAGAGAACAGGAGCTAACAGGCCACACGAAACTTCAGAGTTACACACCAGGCAGGACAGGATTTGAAAAATAGAAAAGTTAAAACCTAAGGCATCAGGGAGGGCACGGATGGGACGGCAGCTTGGGATCACTCAGTGTGTGCTGGGCACCACCCTGTGCCTGCCCCGTGCAGGGTGACACCAGCGGTGTCCCCTCACACCATGGCCATTTCTGCCCTTCCTCCGGCCACTCTGGGACACAGCAGGGCACTCATCTCCCAGGGGGAGTCACTCCCCCACGGTTGATGGGCCCCAGCTCTGCCGACAGAGCTGCGAGGGCCGACTCAGACTCTTCCTCCTCTGCCATCCCAGCTTCTCAACGAGCTCTTTTCCTGCCAGCACGGAGAGGCATGCACAGCCCTGGTTTGGTGGAGAGCATCTGGCTGCAGGAGAACAGCTGAGTGTCAGGCCTGAGTGCCACAGCCCAGCTCCAAGCAGGGCTTTTAGCCCTTCCCTTCCCCTCAGCGGCGAGTTAACCCCGTACCCTTTAATCAAGGCCTTGTGTACACGGAACAGGATTGATGGGGCTTGTCCCCCTCACACCACAGCCCCCGCCACTCCATTAACTCCCCAAGCTGAGTGCCCGGCCAGGATCGGCAGCCGAGGAATAATGGCCCTGGAAACTGCATTACACAGCAATTACCGGGAAGCAGTGGGTGTAGAAATGGGCATTTCCATCCCGAGGAGCTCTGGGAAAAGCAGGGACCTGCTGACAGGAGCAGGAGATGGGGGCTCCTCGCTCTGTGCGTGGGTGGAGGGCTGGGTTTGAACTCCAGTTGCCCTCCTGACTTTGGGTGAGTACAGCCTGTGCAGGTCTGATGGAGGAAATGGTCTGGGGGAAATCCCACCATCCACGGCCAGATGAGTCAAGAGACCCCTCAGGCTGCACAGTCTGCACCCAGGAACTCGGCCAGGAGCAGGGATCAGCATTATTCTGGAGACCTCAGACATTTCCCACTCTGTTTTAAGAACTTCAAGGATTTTGTGCACCCAGGAGAGAGATCCCTCATCCCTGGACAGCCTGGTGGGTGCAGGAGGACACGAGAGCCACGGGGCTGTGTGGGGAGACACGGAGAGCAGGAAGGAGCAGATCTGATCTCGGTGATGAAAGACAGAGCTGCAGGTTTGGAGACAGCCTCACCTCAACCCAGGGAAGGTGAATTAATAGCAGCAGATGGAAATCTTCACCAGGAGGAACTCAAGGGCTCTACCTGCAACAGGAGCAGCTCTTCAGTCAGGTTTGCAGGGGGTCAGATCTGGACTGTGAGTGAGGGTGGGCTGGCAGCTCTGTGCTCTCCATGGGTGCTGGGATTAGGGATTCACTGCCTGTCCTGGGGCACAGGACTTTGCATTCCGTCTGGTTTGAGCCAGAAGTGTCACCCCACTTGGTGACATGTCCCTGCAAAAATCTTCATTTTAGGAACTTTTAAAGGACAGGGGAAAAAACGTGACATGATCGGAAGATCAGCAGCCAGCAGCACCTCATGGGTGCTCACCTTCGGGCTGAGCAGCGGGTGAGGAGGGTATGGGGTGGCAGGGGTGGCACAGACAGTGCAGGGACAGGCTCAGAACCGAGCCAGGGCTGGAAGCAGAGAGGCGGCTTGGAGAAAATCCCATGTTCTGGGAGCGCTTATGAGAAGGAGCCACCTCGGCCAGAGCAGGCAGGACAAGCGCTCAATCTTTGACAAGGATTTGAGGCTCCACGGGGTATCCCACTGCCCAGCTGCAGCTCCTGCAGCGCTGCCATCCCTCCCTGCGGCTGGGAAAACCCAGCCAACAACCAGCAGCTCCAGGGACGGGGCTGGTGCCACCCTGCCCCGCCAGGAGCTGCCTCTCCGGGCGGGAGCTGCTCTCCGCAGGGATGGAGCTGCTCTCCAGGGAGGAAAACTCATCCTCCCGGCTCCACGGCCACGAGCGGCCGGGAAGTGGGCTGCTACTGACACCCAGTGGCTCCCAGCATCCTGCAGACGGCGACTGCACCCCGGGCTGGGGCGGGGGACGTGGCCGTGCTGTCCCCGGCCCCTCTGGGGGCTCCTGTGTGGAGGGAGCGCTCCGAGCCCCGTGGGCACCACGTGCCGGTGGCACGGCCAGCAGTGACATCCCTGGCAGCGCCAGGGTGGGAAACGGGACACAGGGGAGAAGCAGGGACGTTCCAGAGGGTGGTGGGTCCGTGTCTGGGCCAACAGGGCCTGCCTGGTGTGGGGAGACAGCGTGGGGGATGTTGTCACCCCCAGCACAGCACATCCACCTCTGCGAGCGACATCATTTTGTTCTAAGAGATCTAAGATCAATAAATGCCCTGAACTGCCACAGAAATGCTGGAGAGTGGCAGCAGGACGGAGATTGGGGTCATTTCCTGCTGAGACGTTCTGGGGCTGCTGCCCAGATGCCCCTGGTCAGCTCTGACCACAAACACTGCGGGGATGGAGGCCGGAATTTTGGGATGGAGCTCCCGTGTGAGCTGTCCTGCGGAACGTCCCCTCACAAACATTCCGGCTCCAGGCAAAGCAGCAGGTTGGAGCTGGAAGTGGATTTAGCTAAACCAGGAAAGCCCGTTCCCATTCCAGAAGAAGCCCATCTACACAGGGAATTATTTAAGAGCAGCAGCAGAGCTTTTCCATTCCCTCAACGTGTCGTTTCAGCTCCGAAATCAAGCAAGCAGGCAAACAGTGTGGAAAAATAACAACAAACTGCCCGCACTTGGCATCCCACAGTGCAGAACCAGAGAAGATGCAGCCTCTGACCTGAAGAACAGCAGCAGATAAGATGGACACAGACCAGAATATAAAAGGGTTCAGGAGCAACACTTCACAGCTGAGAAAACCACGTTTTCCTACAGGCCTCCACACTGAAGAGCTCTTGGTTTTGCTACAGAGAGCACCCAGAGGCTGCTGAAACAGAAATGCATTTTTAATTACTTGTTGTTATCAATTGCTTTTTGCAGGTAGAAGCTGCTGGCAACAGAAAGCCACTGCAGCGAGCTCGGAGGAGCTCCTTGGGCCACGCGTGAGCACCACGGCTGCGGAAAGGCAGAACTCGCCCAAGGAAGGCCATCCCAGCGTCTCAGAGCACACCAGGCATCCCTGCAGGATCACAGGGAGAAGGGCTGCTTCCCCTGAGGGTGTCTGAGTCGAATTATGGGTGGGGACAGAGAAGCAGAAGCACTGAGTCGGAATCTCAGTGGCCAAGGTGCAGATTTTGTTCGTGTTCCTCCAGACAGGGCTGGGGGCTCTGTGCCTGCAGGATCAGGAAACACTGCTTGGAGATAAGGCACCAAATCGGGGCTACAAGTGAGGCCAAATCTGGGAGTTCATCTCTTCATCCTCTTTCCAGGCCTTCACTTCTCCTCTAACCGAGGAAATTTGGGACAGGGGGATCTGGGAGGGTGATGCTCGGGTTTTCAAGGAGTGCAAGCGAATGCAGAGGCTGAATTAAAGCTCCATTTCTCAGCCCAAATGAGCCTCGTTGGCACCCCCACACACGCACAGGCTTCCAGCCCTGGATGCAAATGGACTAATTAGCATCGACTCCATTCTCATTACCATGGGCAGGGCCAGCTGATCGATGGCTACTCAATAAGGCACGGTCAGGTGTCAGTCACTGCAGGGGACACGCTTGTCCCCTCCCTGGGACCCGCGTGGGCCGTGCCTTGCTCCTGGACCTCGATGGAGAGCAAAAGGAAGTGTGGCTCTGTTTTTATCCCCCAAAATGTGATGGCTGCTCGTATGGCAGTTTCCTTCAAGGCAGGAAAGGAAAGTGTCCCTTTTGCCGTCCCTTTTGCTGTCCCTTGGCACCCAAGGAGGCGCATGTGCCACCCTCAGCAGTGCCAGACTGTGCCCTGTGAGAGGAGAAATCCTCTCTGCTCCCAGATGTCATCCCGTTCACACTTCCTTCTCCTCACTCAAGGAACATCCCGCACCCACAGGATCAAACACAGATCCTGAACTGACCTCCCAGCTGGGCCTGTCTCCCTTGTGCAGTCTCCATCCAGCTCCGTGCACTATCAGCTCTGCCCCCTCTTCCCACTCTTCCCAACCTCGCCCTTCCTCCAAAGCCTTTTTTTCCCCCCGTGTGTTTTGTTCCCTGCAAGCGCCGCGGAGCTCCTTGCTCCTGTTTCTCGTGCACAAATTGTTTTTCCCTGGCACATTGTGCGGAGAGCGCCGAAGGAGGAGCGGGAGAATCACAGCCCCCTTCTCATCTCAGATCACACGTCCTCCCTCTCTGCGAGCGCGCATTCAGAGCTGGCAACAAAACAGCCAGAGGTGGCTGCTTCCCGGCGTGCCTGAAGATCCTTTGGAGGCTGAAGTGTGTAAGGACTCTGCTGCCTCCAAGATGAAAAGTCCTGCGGAGCAGCGGGAGAGGCAGCGATGAATAAACAAGTGGTGCTGAGCAGGAGAGCTCCGCTCCCTGTGTGCTGCTCTCACCTCCCTGCCTGCTGGCAGCCATGGATGTCTGGGGGCAGAGCAT
Organism: Oriolus oriolus; assembly: GCA_013400235.1. Classification (NCBI taxonomy): domain Eukaryota; kingdom Metazoa; phylum Chordata; class Aves; order Passeriformes; family Corvidae; genus Oriolus; species Oriolus oriolus. The sequence goes on along the minus strand of VXBT01005853.1, from coordinate 425,130 downwards.
GGAGGCTCACAGTGCCAGCAGGATTGGAGCGAAGATCCTGGAGGTCCTGGCTGGCTGCAGTGGCTACAACACAGAGGGAAAAGGCTTCATGCATCCACACGTGGGTCCTGGACTCTCCGTACGGGAAAACTCAAGATCAGCTTCAGGACCTCCACGCTGCTCTCAGTGATTACAAACCCTTTATTTGCTGTCTTTGGCCCAGCTTCCACCCAGCACAGGGGCTGTCCCCTCACGGCACCACACAGAACGTGGATCTGGGCTGTCCTGTGTGGATCCGGACACCTGAAGGGCAGGAGCGGCTCAGGCTCGGCGCTGGCACAGCGCGGCGCTGGCTGGGGCACAGCACAGGCAGGGCTGCAGCCTGGCCAAGGGCTGATGAAGTCATGAATAACTTCAGCCAGGTCATTGTCTGCCAGGACGAGGCAGGATCTCCTTGCCAGTTGGGGCTGACAGAAGACATCATTCACGGCCCTCGCTGTGTGAGAGGAATCCAGAACCACGGCGCCAACCAGGCCGTCTTTTGTAGCTGTGAACTTCTCACCCACAAGAGGCTTCTCTCGGGGGAAGCTGCAACCTCTCCAAAATGCTGTTTTCCCTGCATTGTGCAGCTCCAGCCCCTCTGCTGCCTTGCTTGGCTCCACGGAGCTGTCACACAGCCAGGAGCGGGTGTTCCTGGCTGCTTGGGAGCTGCGCTGCATCCCCCTAACCCCGAGGCTGTGCTGTGGGAATGCTGGGCCTGGGGGCTCCAGGGGCAGTCCCCAGCTGTGGGGGTGGACTTGGGAACATTTGTGTCCCCACAGAGAGCTGGCCCTGCCCGGTGTGCTACCCCGGCCTCGCTCCCAGGTGAGGCACCGCCACCCTGCCCACCCCAGAAGGACACGGGGAGTGCCTGGCAGAGGGACAGGATCAGCTGCACTCCTGCTCTGGCGAAATAGAAAAGGCCAAGAGGGCTGGGAGGTTGGCTCCAGTCAGGTGAGGTGGTAGCTGGCCTTTGAATGACATTTGAGACCCTGGTTTCTGGGCCTCTGCACAATTCAGGGCTCCCCAAAGGAACGCAGGGTACGTCACACCCCGTAAATCCCCATCACCGCCTCCAGGGAGCTGGGAAAGCCAGGAGGGTGGCAGGATCCGCTCCTCAGCTTGGATTGCTCCATGATCCCAGCTCTGGGGCACTTGGACAGGGATGTGGGACCTGACTGTGCTGGGAGGGCTGCGGGAGGAATGTGTGGAAGCCACCAGGGCTGCTGAGCACCAGGGATGTCTGAAGGAAGAGGGGCTGTGCAGGGCACGGAGCCTGCCCTGCTCTCCTGGTGGGGTGGGGCCTGTTCCGAGCCTGGGGAGCCGGCAGAACTCCTCACACAGGACAGTTTGCACCTCTGCCGTCCCCAAAGCCCTGGGGAGGTTCTCTTTGCTGTGCTGGCACAAGGAGAGGAGCCTCCCTTGAAGAGGGAATAACCCCCAGGAGCAGGCAGGCAGCACCTGGCACCGTCTCTCTCCGAGACTGAAAACAGGAAAGGAAAAGGTGGGAGCTTCTGCAGCCATCCCAGGAGCCAAATACCTGCGACACCACGAGCAGCTGTGCAGCAAAGGCAGCAAAAACCTCTTGTGTAAACTTGATTGAGACAAATTCCCCCTTGGGGTTCCTTGGCTGGGAGCAGCTCCGGGCTGGGCTTCCATCCCAGGCTGTCCCTCCATCCCCGGCTGTCCCTGCATCCCAGGCTGTCCCAGCACCAGGGCCTGCTCCGGTCCCCGCTGTGCCATCAGTGCCCTCAGCCTCCCCCAGTGAGGCAGCAGCCACCCCCAATCTGGCGCTGCCACTTCATCTGCCACGGCGAGTGCCTTTAATGAATGAATTAATTTTGTTCTCAACTGGGTGCGACACGCATTCGAAAGCCAGAAAATAAACGTTTCCCTTCCCTAATTTCTCGCGTCCCTTTTGATTTGTCATACACACGGACAGCCTCTCCGTAATTCCCCCACCAACTGGGCCCTGGATATTCCATCAGCACCGGAGATAAACAAGCTCCCGGCAGCAGCTGGGATCGTGTCCCGCGTCCGCTTCCCCCCGCATCCGCCGCCTCTGGCACCGCGTGGTGCCACGCGTTGCTCAGGAGCCCAGAACCGATATTGCGTCTCTCTCATGGGCCATCACGACCCGCGACAGCCACCTCCCTTCCTCCGCCAGCAGAACCTTTTCTAAACCGCCATCTGAAATGGATCCCTGCCTGCCTTCCCCCCATGCCAATTTTCTGTTCGAGCGTCTGCGTCCTTCTCCCCCCGCGGTGTGATGTACACGGAGGGAGTGATCCTGTGCCCACTCAACTTCTGTTTTGCTGAGCATAATAAGCCAGGAGGCTCCGCCGCAAAACAAGCTCCCCGCTCCTCAGGCCGGCCATTTTTTTCCCCCCTGCTCTTCTAGTTTTTGGATGGATGCCACAAAAACAGCGATGGTGTGGTGAAAACCTTGAAGGAACTGCTCCGAAGTGACCGCACCAGCACCAAAGCTTTTGTCTTTTCCAGGAGTGAAGAGGAGCTGTGACTCTACCCCAAAATTTGGATAGAGTTGTGGAGGGTGGTGTTTTCCTGAGGTTTGGGGATCCCTAGGATCAAATCTGAGATCTCAGCCGTGTCATCACTGTTTCAAAAATCATTTGCAGCTACAGGTATTTCCTTCGGAAAGCTGAGCAGCAGTGAAGTGGTTAAGGGTAAGAATTCATTTCCTCACACTGCTGACAGTTCCTGAGCAGACTTTCAGCCCCAGAGTTAGCATTTGCAATCCCTTTCATAATGAGAGGCCACAGGCAGCCGGGAACAATCTCTCACCAAACTGTCCCGAGCACAAAGCTGCTCTGGGAAGCAAGAAGCTCTTTAAGAAGGACTAATTGTTCAGATTTGCAAAATCCATTTTTTCCCATCATCTCTGAAAATCCACTTTAGAATTGGTAAATTTGTTCTAGGATTAGATTAATAGGTTTCATGATTTATAAACCTTTTCTTCTCTCTCGCCCTCCCCTTGACTTTTAAGAAGCAGTCGCAGACTTTGGCTCAGCCCAGGTTTTAGAAGTGATTTCTCAGCCACTGCTGTTGAGATATCCTCACAGGGTTGGGTGGATTAGAGGGGGGAATTTCCCACCTGGAATGCCCTGACATCCCAGTGTCAAACCCTCCTCACAACCAGGATGCTTTAGGTGGGATGTGTCAGCACCTGGGAAGCATCCTTGGAACCAAAAGCGAACAAAACCCAGCAAAATAATTTAAGGCCTTGCTTTGAAGCACCTGAAAACACCACAACAGCACCACCTGCCCAGAGCAGCTGTGTTCAAATGTGGAAAACACACCAGAAAGGCAGAAAATTGCGCTGTTATCCAGAATATCTCACAGACTCCGGCAGTTTGCTGGGGACAGTTTGCTCAGGGGCTTTCTCCGTCAGTGACGGTGAGTTTATATTCATTGGTCCTTGAGGGATTTGTTCTCTGTGCCCTAAAAACCCCTCTTTTCCTCACACACACAGCCCGGGCTGCCCAAGCATCCCTCAGACATCCCAGTGGGATCAAACCGAGACGTGAGAGCCGCAGCAAATCTCAACTCCCCGTGGGACCTGTACGGAGCAGTCTTGCGGAAACAAATAATTTATCAGACTCAATAAAAGGTCCCGCTGAGTAGCCCCAAAGCCACTGTCACAGCTCCACTTTGCTCAGTGTCCACATCATTCCCAGCTTGGGCTGATGGATTCTTAATTAGCATCTTAATGTGAGGAGCATAGGCAATGAAGCATGAAGAGAAAATCCCCATCGTTTAAATTCATTAACAGTCATCGAAAGTCTTCAGTGCAGAGGTGGAATCAGCTCTGAGCTCCTTGGGGGAGCCCAGCTGTGCTCGCTGCGCTGGGTGTTGCTTATTTATTGAGCTGCCTCCAGGAGGGTTTGGCCCCCTGGATTTGCTCCCCTGGATTATTTGGGATTGCAATCCCCCCAAATCCCCCCTGGATTCTTAGGGATTGGGTGTCCTGGGTGGCTGTGCAGGGGCACAAACAGGTGGAACCACAGGCATCACCCCAAATCGGGATACAGAACCCCAGGCTGGTCATGGAAGTGCCGTCCCTGCTGATGTCTGGTCGTGTTTAGCACATGGATTTCTCTGTCTCCTGTGTTTGCTCTCCTTCAGATCCCTGCACCAGGGAATTCCTGCAGCTGTCTGCTCTCTCCCCGCGGCTGTGAGGGCTGCAGGGTGTGAGAAGACACATCCCGTGTCCCGGCAGAGCTCTGCCTTCGGGGCAGGGTGGCAGCAAGATGGGGATGTGGCTGCCCAGATGTGCCCATGCCCAGCTGGTTTTGGGGGCACAGGGCTGGGTTCACACCCTGTGCTCAGGGGGATACCTTTGGCCACACAGAACAAGGGCTGGAACTTGCCTGAGAGATCCCCCGGGGCTGCTGGGGGTGAGGAGCCGTGAGAACCCAGCCCCAGGGTGAATTTTAATAAGGCAGGACTCTTCCATCTGCTGGAATTAAAAGAATTCATTTTCCACCCCTGCTTTCCCAGGCTTCCCTCCCTCACCCAGCTGCCATCACCCCTCCATGGATGGTGCTGCAGACCCTGAGGTCACCAGGCTCCCAGACACCCCACACGAGTCCCCAAATCCCCGTTCCAAGAGCCAGCCTGGACCCGTGGGGACTCGGGAGATGCTTGGCTGGGCTCAGAATTCCCACAGGTGACAAGCTGGGCAGATGGGAGGAGGGGAGGAACAGCTTGTGCCAGCAAGGCTTGTCCTGCTGAGCATCCTCTGCCTTCCCCTGGGGTCTGTCTGTCCTCAGTGTTTTGCTGAAGACAAATTACCAAAGCCAAAGAGGCGAAGAAATCAGAATAAGCTGCTCCAGAGCAATTATAGTGAAGGTCTCATTTACAGAGAAAACCTGATTTAATGTAAAACAGGCTTATAGGCTGCTGCAAACTAGGCTGGTTTAGCATGTTTGTAGCTTCTTGAATTTCTTTCACTCAATTAGGGATTGGTTTTAGAAGCCAACCCCAAATTTACCATTAAAGAAGAATAAGACACAGAAGCTTGAGCGAGTGCAAATAAACTGCTCCAGACCCCATTGGCATTCAGCCCGTGCTGCTTTACAGGCTCCTGAGGTGGAGCTGTCTCTGGAAGGGGACAGCAACCAGCCTGATAAACCCAGAAATCCCCTGGAAATGTCAAATTGGCCACAGGTATATCATCCTTGGAGGTCTGCGGGTCACAGTCTGCGCTGGGTTTGGGTGGCAAGGTTTGGCAGAGGGGGCACGCAGGAGTGGCTGCCAGAAGCTTTCCAGCTTATCCTTATCTCGATCCACAAGCTTTTCCTTGTGTTTCCTCTCCTCTCCAGCTGAGGAGGGCAGGGATGGAGCGGCTCTGGGCCCAGCCAGGGTCAGCCCACCTCCCAACCCCATCATCCTCCCAGCGCCAGCGCTGCAGGAGGAGTGACAGCAGCGTTTGAAGAACGCAGCGATCTGAGATTCTTTCAGACATCTTTAATAAATGATAGAAAAGGCTTTTTTTTCCCCTCTCTCTATGCCGGGAGATTTTCACATCGGGTTTCAAAGAGATCTTTTATTCCCAGAATGGGAAAATAAAACCATTTCCATTCAAAACACGACTGGAAGATTACATTTGCCTCAACCTAATTTTAAAAATACTTTCAAAAGAGAGCAAAATGAGTGTAAAACAAACAGGAATCTGGTTTATTTTGGATTATATTGACTCTTCCATTTCATCTCAAGGGCTTTGAGAAGGTGGAGAGGACTCACACACATGAAGTCCTTTATGGCAAGAAAAAAAAAATGCAGAAAAACTTTCTATTTTGGGCCGCTCCGAGAAAGAAATCTCATTCTGGGGGTTTTTTTCCTGGTTAGGCAGGAAAACGAAAAAGCAATTATTCATGCCGTTCTCATTAACCATGCATTTACAAGTTGTTTGGAGGTGATTAGTCAGTCTGAGGCGCTGGCCCAGACAGGAGCAGCGTGTGTTTATTAACGCGGCGGGGGAAGGGGCTGGAGCTGCTCCGGAGCCGGGGCTGAGAATCAGCCAAAGCCTCTCGCTATTGATTAGCGATTTAGGCAGCCCGGATTCATTACGATCGCTCTTCCCGCGGTGCTAATGAGCACTTAGGACCAGACCTGTAATCTAAAGCTGAGCTTTAAACGGCAGGCTCCGGACCAGCTCGGAGCTCCTGGTAGGTTTTAGCTGGAGCATCCCGTGCCAGGGGTTCCAGACCAGCTCAAAGCTCCTGATGGGTTTTAGCTGGAGCATCCCATGCCAGGGGTTCTGGTCCAGCCTGGGGCTCCTGGTGAGTTTTAGCTGGAGAATCCCGTGCCAGGGGCTCAGCACCAGCTCGGAGCTCCTGGTGGGTTTTAGCTGGAGCATCCCATGCCAGGGGTTCTGGTCCAGCCTGGGGCTCCTGGTGAGTTTTAGCTGGAGAATCCCGTGCCAGGGGCTCAGTACCAGCTCGGAGCTCCTGGTGGGTTTTAGCTGGAGCATCCCATGCCAGGGGCCGCTCTGGAGATCAGGCAATTTGTCTCGAGGTCTCCTTGGAGAAAGCTGGGCGGTGTTTTTCATCCCGGACCGTATCCAATTGCCTTCCCGGGGCTGGAGCCAGCAGCTATTTCCCATCGAGGTGACTTTGGGAAAATTACCTGGCAGCCCTCGGCGCTGATTGCGTGGCCCTGACCCGGGAGCGAGTGTGGGAAAGGCCCAGATTCGGGTGCCGCTCGTAAAAATGGGAGGATTTACTCCGGCAAATAATTCAGCCCAGCAATTGTGTTCTTCTCCCTCCGACTCTCCTGCCCTCCTGCTTTCCCTTTCCTAATAAAATAACTAAATGACAAGGACTGAATTCTGCAGTAGGAGATTTTTCAACCTAGGCCTCCTCCCAGGATAATCTATTATCTTCACAAATTACTGCAGACAGTTCTTTATTGTTTAAAACCTTTTATCCAAATAAATGCATAAACCTTTCGGAAGGGGAAGAGGAAGCGGGGGGAGATGAAGGGAACCGGCATTTTAAATGAAACTTTCCTTCCCTCATTGACTATTGTATGCTAAAAAAAAAAAAATGAAAATAAGACTGAAAAAAAGAAAAATGACTGAAAGAAGAGGAAAGGAATGAGCCCAGGGGAACAGAAATTGGTGATCTGCAATGGATTTCATTAAAGTCTTCCCCCTTTAAATATTTCAAGTGTTTGTTCTCTGCAGCCTGGTAAATATCTGGCTGTGTTGAGATTGAAAATTGATAAGCCATGCAACATCAATCTCTTTCAGACTCGCAGCCTCCCTGCAAACTCATCACTTTGGGACGGCCCCACTTTAATTAGCTGGTGGGGTAATGCCATGTTGGGCAGCCTGGAAGTGTTTCCAGGGTTCTGCTACATTAGGCCCCTTTGGGAGGAGATTTCCCACACCTCTGAACACAAACGGGAATGGAGAGGCTGAATAAAGGAGCAGCCTCCTCTCCCTTCCTGCCTGGAACACTCCATCGTCCTCCTTCCAGCTTTCCCTCACTGCCAGCAGGCAGGACGGGGCTGGGAGAGAGCAGGGATGCTCAGGGAGGGGGTTTGGGAAGGGGAAGGGCAGGGAGCTGGGGAATTAATCTCAGTCTGGGGGCAGGCACCCGGTTTGTGGTGACACCTGCAGGATTATGCCGTGTTTTTTGCAACAGCCACACACTTTCTGCCTCCGAGGGCACGGTGAGGAGCTGCCATCCCACCCGACTGCCCTGTCTGCCCAGCATTTGTGCAAGACTCAAATGTGAGCTTCAAGGTTTTCCTCTCCCACCAGTCAGACAAGTCTTAATGCCCCACTGTCCCCCAGGGCCCCCGCTGCCCCCACCCCAGGGTGGGGGCACTCAGTGGGCGAGGGCTTCTGAGTGCAGGGAGATGTCTCAGCTCAGCACAGACCCAACTGCTCCTTTTTGGGGAACCTCTCTGAAGCCATCCAGTGGGAACTGAACTTCCCGTGCCCCCTTGGAGACCGTCCTTGGGGACATTCATGGAAGAGTGACCTGAGGGCTGTTGGCAAACCACTGCCAAAGCCTTGACTGGACAGGTGGAGCCTCTGGCATCACCTCTGAGCATGCTGAGAACCAACTCTGTGCAGTGTGGCCATCCCAGCTTTCGCTGGGGCAACCCAGGGCACCCAATTTCTCCTCTGCTTCTTCCTCCTCTGTGTCCCGCTCCTCTTTTCACAGACCCAGTGACCTGTCCCACAGTGCTGGTCTGCTCTCCCCCTGCCACAGCCGGCCGGGAATGGGGCCATCCCAGATTCACCCAGAGTTAGGGAGGCTCTGGAGCGGGAAGAAATGACTCGGAGCCGAACACGATGAAGATGTTGCCCGGGAGAGCAACTCCTCTTGTCGGCCCCGGCGACTCTTTATCAGGAAAGGCTCGTTCCCTCTAACAAAGCACAACTAATGTGCTGTTTATTACCTTGGCTGGGGCGTTTGGACTGTCAGGAGATGAAGAAATATCCCCAGAATTAGCAGCAACATAACAGAGGAAGAAGAGCCAGGGGAGAGGTTAAGGCAAGTGCTGTTATCTAAGAAATGGGCTCGTAAAGCCTCTTCACCGAGAAGGGTTTGTGCTTTGTCCCTGAGAGGGGAACGGGGGCAGTGGAGCCTGGGCACAGGGACAGGCTGGGCACAGAGCGCCAGGGACAGCCAGGCTTCTCCCTCAACCCCTGTGCCTTCGTGGATGTCAGGAGAATTAATCCACAAACACCACAGGTTGATGTCTAAAAATGAGACAGAGGAGTCCTGTTACTTTATTCAAATAAAGGGAGAGGCCATGGGGCATTCCTCTGGGGTCTCTCAAGTTGTTGGAGGATGCAGCGTCCTTTTTATCCCAATTTCCCCTCTTTTTCTCCACTGGCTGAGAGGTACAGACTTCCTGATTTGCCTCATACAGACGCCCTTCTAATGTGTACCTGCCCCCCCACTTTCTTTTTCTTCTTCCTTGTGTCTCTGTTCTTCTTCTCTAAATCCAGGGATTTAGCTCGGCCTTGAGTGAGTAACAGTCAGTGTCAATTAGTGGAATTCCTACGGAATTTCTGGTTCCTGCCATTGCTTCTTTCACCTCTCAGTATCTGGCTTTACCTACCAGCAGGCCCACAGCTGGTTTGCAAAGACACCTCTCTCTCATTCCTTTCATGGGTGCTGCTGCTCAGCCCATGGAAGGATGGCCAGTGCCAGGAAGAGCATTCCCTGAGGGAGTTAACATCCAGTCCTCGAAGGCTTGGCAGTCTTTGTGTCTTCGCAGTGCTCCAGGTTAATGCTGCCAGGTGGGCTGGGCATGGGGAGAACAGGGAACTCGGGAGAACAGGGAACTCGGGAGAACAGAGAATTTGGGAGAAAAGGGAACTCGGGAGCACAGGAAATTCGGGAGAACAGGGAGCTCAGGAGAAAAGGGAACTCGGGAGCACAGGGAATTCGGGAGAACAGGGAATTCAGGAGAACAGGGAACTCGGGAGAACAGGGAACTCGGGAGCACAGGGAATTCGGGAGAACAGGGAATTCAGGAGAACAGGGAATTGGGGAGAACAGGGAATTCGGGAGCGCCCTGAGCCAGGCTGTGAACTCAGCAACAGAGATTAGAGACTGGACAGGAGGGAGGCAGGCTCGAGGCTGGATGTGTGAGCTGGAGGAGATGTCACCCAGCCCAGAGGGCACTGAAATGCAGGGGACACACGGCGGGAAAGCAGGAAGGGCCCAAATGAACACAGATTTTGCGGGATGGTCCTTTGGGCCACCCTCACTGCGATGCTGCCAACACCTCCTGCCACGGCGCATCCAGGATCCACCCAGGAACGGCCCCTGGTGCTGGGATGAAACACCGTGGGAACGCCACGCCGCGGGGAGGGTGGGCTGCCCCGTCAGAACAATGCAATTAGCCACTTAATTCCTGCTGTTAATTAACTTGCGCTTGCTCCGGCACCTTCGCGGAGGTACCGCCCTGCTCTCCGGGGTGCTCTCGGGAAAGCGATTATACGCTGCTTACTTCGCAATTAATTACAGCTTTAAGAAGGCCGGGGGAGGGCACCTCTTCCTGTTTGATCTTGTAAATGCTTCATTAAAGGCCCAACAAAGAGCAGGATGTTTTTGTAGTTTTGCTCACCTGGCAACCCCGTCCTCGCTCCCTTGGAGGAGGCATCGGCGGTGGGGATTGTGCTTGGTTTTCGGGAAGAAGAAAGCCCAGGGCTGATGGAGTTAATCTGGCACAGAGCAGCTCTGCTGCTGCCCGTGGCTCCCAGATGAACAGTCAGGGTGTCCGGCATTAACAGGGAAGGACAGGTGACACTTCCCTAATGAAACAGCTTTTCGGGAGAAAGGCTGCAAATGAAACCGAGCTCTGCACGGTGTCTGCAAACCTGGAAATACTCATTTGTGGTGCGGAGCCTGGCGAGAATTTCGAGGGAGATGTTTGAGGTCAAGCGCTGACCACATTCAGTCCCCCTGATAAAAGCTTTTAAGCCAAGAAATGGAAACTTTAGGGTTTACCTCTGATAAGAATTTAATGAAAGATGCCAAGGTTTTGATAAATTTTTTTTTTGATAATTTTTTTCGAATTAAGCCACTGGGAAAAACCATCCTGTTGGAATATTCTCAGGGAAAGTGCCATTTTCAAAGCCTGTTCTGCTGAAGACGTGCAGTTCAGTTCGACAACAACTCCTTTGTTTTGTGCATTCTCACCCAGTTTCACAGTGAATTGAGCAACAGCCGCCGAAGAATGTGTTAAATGAATAATTGAGGTGCAGCAAGGAGCAGAATCCAAGCTCTCCCACACGGGATAACCCCTGAGCAGGGCCCCGAGATGAAACACGGGAGGTTGTTGCCTATGAACAGAAGGAAGAAACCTTGCAACGGTGTCAAAATGGGGAGATAAAAGCAACTCTTTAAAGAAAGCTTTCGGGTGCACAAATACGGCTCTGTGCACATGAGAAAGGATTTCTATAAATGTTATAAAGTTAATTAATCTAATTCAGTATATCTAACCAGTACATCCAGTAGGAAATCAGTCACCCCAGTAATCCACATTTGGGTTTGGTCCAGGGGCTTCCTTGCCCTGGTTTCTTGTTCTGTCTCATAAGTTCTGGTGGAAAACAAGATGTCTTTGTCAGGAATTCTCTTCTTAAGAATAAGACTGAACAGAATTTCGGGAATCCTTTAGAAAGGGTTGGCTTATTATGGGAAAGGGCAGGAAAAAAAGGATACAACTGCATATTTAAAATTGACAAGGCTACAAATATATGAAAAATGTATAAAAAGCTGAAAGGGCGTCAGGATGAAGAGGAGCTGCGGTGTGCAGAAATCAGTTTGACGATATCAGGTACAGTCTGAAGTATCTCCATGGGGTGCTGAGCTTTGCCTAAAACGCTGTGCTGGCAGCATGTCCTGGTGCCACCACGTCCTTGAGTCCAGCTGTGCCCCCTCAGTCAAAGACTGGGCCAGTTTGGCCAATCCCCACGCCAGGGTGGCCTTTGTCCCCTCCTCTCTGTCCCTTCTCGCCGTGCTTTGGGACAGGGAGCATCTCGGCAGCTGTGCCTTTCCCCGAGCATTCTCTCGGGGAGCCAGGAACGCGGCAGCTCCATCAGCTCCGTGCTTGGATTGTTCTGGATTCTGCGGGCAGCTGGAGCGTGTCAGAGGTGCTGGGAAGCCTGGCAATGCAGCGAGGGAGGGACAGAGGGAAGAACAGATTTGGAGGGGAAGAAAAGAGTCTATTTACTGTGTTGCTGCATCTCGTAGCTCATCTAGGGGATGCTGAACGATTCAGCCTTTGTTATGCTAATCCCGCTCTCGTCGGCACAAACCGCAGGGCTCTTCCCAGCCTGCCCGGGCGCCTTCGCGCTCGGGTGGAAGCACCGAGTCAGCACAACAGCCGGGGCCATGGCTCCCCGCACCGCCTGCCACTGCCGGGGCTTTTGTGTGGCCTCAGCCTCCCGCTTTCTGCTCCTCCCTTTGAACTGCCGAGAGGAGGAATGGAAGGAGGGGAGAGGAAGGCGCACGCGAGCCGGGAAGGGGCTGGGATGCTGCGGGGATGCTCGGTGCCACGGGCAGCACGGGCTGGAAGGGGACACACCGAGCCCATCATCCCACGGAGAGCAGGGTCTGCCCGGGCTGGGAGCCCCACAGGGCTGTCCGGGAGGAATGAAATCCCCCCAGTTCGCACAGAAACCCTCCCCAAGAGCACAACAAACCCTCCGCAGCACACGGAGGTGTCCGTGCAGCTCTGCCCGCCTCCCTCCTGCCCTGACACTGAGCTGGGAGGTGCAGCTGCTTCCAGCCTTCATTAGCAGCCTCGTTAATTTGCACGGCGCCTGCCCTCCGCCAGGTCCATCCCGAGCCTGCTGCCGATGGCAGGGGGCAGATCCGAGGCTGCGCTGGATAATCCGGCCCGATGGCGAGCAGACGGCAGAAGGAGCCCGGCAGGCCGGCGATGCACGCGGTGCCAGCGCTGCTGAGAGGGCACCGCCACCTCCTTGGCACGCTGCCCCCTGCCCGTGCTCCTGCCCTGTCAGGGCTGTCTGTGCCGGGGAATCCTGCACGCTTCATGGCAGGATAAATGGGAGCCGTCAGTCAGCCGGGCTATCAATCTGCCAAGCCGCATCAAAGCTGCCATAAAAGATGTTTAAAAAGAAAATTGACATTTTGGTTTATAGCGCTGGGATTTAACGAAGGGGGAAGGAAGGAAGGAAGGAGGGCTGGAGGACTCGTGCTGCCTCACACGGCTGCTCTGACGGGCTCTGTGGGATCTGTCCCGCTCCCAGATCCGAGTGATGCCCTCCAAGTTTGAGAGCGGAGCCCACCAGGACTCCAGGGGTGAAGGTCACGCTTGGGCCATGAGCGCGGGCGCAGCAGCAGCGGGAGGCAGAGCTGAGCCCCATCTCTGCTGATGAACAGCGGCTCTGGCTCCGTCCCTACCCGAAATCTGTGTCCTGTCTCAGGGCCAGGCACGGGACATCCCGCAGCCTGTCCCTCAGGAGCATCGCTACCACCCCCAGCTCCTCCCAGGAATTGTGCAGATCCTGGAAATGCTGGTGACTGCCGCGGTGCTCAGCTCTGAGTGGGAGGGGACTGCAGGCAAACAGATGCTCCTCGATAAAACAGGAAAGTTCTCCCTTCTTCCCCCCCCTTGCCTCCATCCCCCTTGCCCTGGCCACATTCTGGGGCTCACCCTGACACCATTTCTGCAGAGGGGGAGTCCCTAAGTGGTGTGTCCCCATAAATAATAATCAGCCATAGAACCTGAGATTCGTGGAGGGCCTTTCCCTGAGACACTGCCGTGCACTTTACAGCCACTGGTGAACGAAGCCGGGCAGTGTCCCTCAAAATACAGGGAGGAAACAGGGACAGAGGAAAGCAGGAGTTCCATCCATGGCACAGCCACGAGCACCCACATCCTCCTCTGAGCCCCTGTGCTGAGCTGCCACCATAAGTGTGGGGATGACACATTCTATGGGCCAAAAGTGCAGCTGTTTGTCTCTGCCTTGAGGTATTTGGTGCCCCCCGTCAATCCTGCTGCAGATAATTCCTCCAGGAGATCTTTCCACACCTCATCTCAAGCCTCAGCTTTTGTTCCTGCTCTCCCGCTCCTAATTTCTCTCTCCTTTGTCCATTAATTAATTCTACAAAGCACCCTGAGATCCATTTATTATGAATGACACGGCAGCAAATAATCTCTCCACTTTTATTGCTGTGTGACTGCAGCGGGTCCCCGCTGACTGATGGCTTCTTATCTGAGCAGGAGAGTGACCAGCAGCCAGCGTCCCTTAACCCCTCTCTGACGGGCATGTCGGGCACATCCAAGAGTCACAGAGCTCTAATGGAAATCTGGGAACCATCCAGGAGGACTGGAACGGCGTGTTCCCGGCAATTTGCCTCTTTTCAGGCTCTGATTATTCCCCAGAATGGGATCGTTGCAAAGAGGATGTTGGACATGCAGGGCACTGCCGGCTTAACCCGTCGGGTTTGGGTTTCACGCCTCTGGCAATGCGCGTTTGGGGAAGGAAAAGCTAAAACCCTGCACGGCTGAAGCGGGAGGATTTCTCCTGTCAGGTGAATCAAATCCAACGTGGGATGAGCAGGAGCAGGAGAGCAAGGGCGGGTGAGACAGCTCTGTCTGGGATCAAAATAGCAGAGCTGGGAAAGGTGCAAACGCTTCCGTGGCTCCGGTTCCCTCCCAGTTACCGCGCCCTCAGCCTCCACACATTCTCACCCTTGAGCAGCTCCGAGACTGGCAGCAAAACGACAGCAAACAAAGACTTTGCCAGAAATTGCCAGGGGTTCAGACAGGCCTCAGAGCTGCGAAGTCCTGCCAGGGCTGAACCTGTCCTTGGTGAGCTCAGAGATGGAAATGTTGGTGCCTGAAACACTTTAATGCTGAAAATCAGATGTCAGGTAGCTCCAGGATTAAACAAGAGTGATTTATGATCTTTAAAGTTTGAATTTTGCCATTTAAAATGGGAGCCAAGTGACTCTGTCCTCCAGCAGATCCAACCCAGGGTCTCCTGCCCCTCAGCTCCCCAGCTACCAAATGAATATTCACGCAAAGAGGGCAGATGTGCTAACAAAGCTGAGGGGCTCAGACACAAAATTGCCAAGCCCTCGTGGGGATGAAGACACCACATCATGAGAGATCAAGACAAGAGGCAAGACAGGCCCCCAGCCTCAAATAAAAAGTCCGTCAGCACAGAAAAAGATGAAGCCAAATGCTCACGATCTTGGTGGTAAATCGAATCAGACCTTTATTTGCACCAGCACTTTTTCAGGCAGAAGGACACACGGCAAGACTGGCCTCTTAAATACCATTCTGAAAGCAAGTGTGGATATCGGGGAGCAAAAACTGTTTATGTTCCCGGGATTAAATGGCATAAAACAATACTCTTTACAGCGCCTATTAGCTGGCTAATGGCATCCCATCATTCCTCATATCACTTAAGTGACAGATGGAGCTGACGGCGTAATTAAGCCACTAAGAGTCTCATAAATTACAAAACTACCGGTGAAGCAGCAGCCCCAGCGAAGGAATCTTTGGGATGTGATGTGTGAGGAGAGCGAGGGAAGTGTCTTCATTAAGGGACTGCAAGGAAACCATCTAGGGGCTTTGGAAGGAACCTGGGAGTCGGTTGTTATAAATGGGTGGGCTTTCGGGGGTTGCATGATGATGGGTGGTTGGAGCTGTGTTAGGGTTGAGTTTTATAATTGGTTAAATCGAGTTGTAAGGTTAATGTTAATCTGGTTTTACAGTGCGCTGATGTACGGGTGTAACACCTCCATGTAACCTCTAGAGGGGAGTCAGATGGGGGTGGCTGATGGGTAGAATTTTCCAGAAACTCTCTGCAGAAGCGATGACATCATTCCGGATTTTAACTGGTGCATCAGTTCCCAAGTGATTGGTCAGAAATGAACCCCTGGAACGAGCCAGTCAGAGACGTGTTCCAGGCCCAATCAACGCGAGGATCCAAAACGCACCGACCCCGACACAGGACAAGCTGATGAGAGCTCTCCTGGTGCTGTGCCCGAGGTGCTCCTGCGGTGGCTCTCTGCCCGCAGAGCGCCCGGTGTCGCGCGCGCCGTGCTTTGTTCTGCTTTGTCGCGGGGATCTTCGGGTTTATCTCGGGGTCCCCTTCTCAGTGTTTGTTGTTCTCTAAATAAACTCGTCTGCCTTCCAAGAGGTGACTCGCTCCCGTTTGTTTCATCGGCGACACCACAGAGGTGCTGCTGCCATCCCAGCCAGGTGGGAGGGAACGGGCCCTGCCTCTCCAGGGAATGCTGCAAATCTCATTCCTGGGTGCTGCAGGAAGGGAGGAGCTGCACCAGGGGTGCCTGCAAATGGGCCTTGGGTGGCAAAATTGAGTCTTTTCTCCATCATCTCCCTGTCAAAAGGAGGGGGCTCCTGTGTGTCTCTCACTTGGGTTGATTAAATTGCTCAGTGCTCAGGGTGGGGGAGTCCAGAGATGATTCCTGGAAGCTGGAGCACATTTTCCATCTCCTGCTTTTTTGGGGGCCGTGGGTTTTTTCAGGCCATGCTTTTTTTTCAGGCTCCTTCACTGGATGAGCAGGTTTTGGAGGAGCAGAACCCTTTTTGACAGAGGTGCCATTCCCAGCTCTTTACAGACCTCAGCCTTCTCCCCAGTCTTTCCTTTTCATTCTCTATGTAACAGGAAAATGAAATACTGAAGAAAATTATCTTGGATAATGCTGCCAGAAGTTTCCGCTGTTTCTGAGAGATGAGGGAATTTGAAACAACTTCTCATCCTCCCTTCTGGAAAAACCAAGTTGTGCGTTCCTGAAATGTGATGTCTTGAGGAGCAGATCCCTGATATGGAAACGGGATGTGGATCTTTTGACCTTCCTCCTTTTGCCTCTGCTCATGGCCACAGCGTTCAAGTGAAGGGAACTGAGAGTGAGGGATTCCCACTGCTGGATTTCCTTCAGCTCCCCAAAGCAGGATCCTAAAGAGCAAATCCTTGGGGACGGGGGACGCTCAGACAACAGCACTGGATTGAACAAGTCCACTTAGGGAACATTTGGTATGCCACAATCCCAGGGTATGTGAACACCTCCCTCTGGTTTTATAGAGAATGGATATTTCTCCAGTTCCTCAGGCAGCTCTCCCCATCACAGTGGTAGTTTGTGGGAGAAGAAAGCCTCGCAAATGATAAGTTATAAACAGGCTTTTATTTTACAGTTCAACACCATGACCTGCAATGATACAGTGGATCGCTTTAGCAGGATATTACCCCTTTGAATTTGAAATTAATTTAATTTACAAGTCTAAGGACAGAGGAAGAGAACTATACGTGGAGATATTATTTCATCAGGGGGAAAAAAAGTCCCAGAGAAATGGGGAGCTCAGACAAATAGAGGCACATTAAGGCCGACAGTGAACGATGCGAATTTACCAGGGAATTATGGAGAGAGGGTAAGGAAGTGGCAGAATTTACATTCCCTGCCTGTGTTTATTGCTTACAGCTGAGCAGTATAAATAATAAAGCGGGTTCTTACTGCTGTGTTCTTCCCCTTCCTCCCCCTCTTCAGATCCTGTGGATTCTATGACATGCAGGGAGCAGCATGGAGAAGGAGCCAAAGGAAGTGATTTGCTGGATGGCAGGAGAAAGGGGGCGACAGGGGACGGAGGCAGTCACAGAACGGGCAGGAGAGGAAGAAAACCCATATTTTTCCAAAGTGGAAGTTGCCACAAGGGCCGTCCTGTGGAGTGAACTTGGTTTTCAGGAGATGTGTTGGAAAATGGGGGTCCTTCCAAAGCTTCCTGGCTCAGGCCTGCAAAATATCCAGTATTTTTGGTGGCCTCAGGAGCTCTGTGCTGGCTCCCAGGGACATTCCAGCCTGAACATCTGCCTCGAGTGCTCTCTTCCCCTCGTGCCTGTGGCCCAGCAATGCAATTCTGAGCCCTCTGAGTTACTTTCCCCCTTCCCTGTGGCAAGAAGGAAGAAGGAAATTTGATACCGGTTTCTTTCCAGTTATTTCCTGCTCCTCCAACAGTGATTTGGGAAGTTTAATCAGCAGGCAGCTTGTTCTGCTTCCTCCCAGAGCAGCTTTTGTGCTGCCAGACACGTCGTGCGTTGTGCTCCTTCCTCATCACAGCCTTCACAGAGGGACCTCTGAAAATCATTTTCCTCGGCCACTTTTCTTCTGGAATGTTTAAAGCACTTTTTCTTTGTGAGAGCCCGGCTGTCCTCCCTCACAAATCGGCTTTTTTGTGATCTGCCTTGACCCTGCGTGGTGCAGGCTAAAATTCAGTGGAATTAGCTGACAGATCTTTTAGTCACAGCAAGCTCTGGGTCAGCCCCCCAGAGAAGGCAGAAGCTGAGAGCAGCCCAGAGCAGGGCACGCAGAGCTGAGGCTGCTCAGGCCATCACACTCCTGCCAGCACTGAATTCCTTCACCCCAGGGTGGGTTTAGAAAAGGAAATAAATAAGGCAAAATAACAAAACAACAAAAACCACGGTTTGGTACTTAATAATCAGCACCACAGAGAGAAACTGCTCTGAAAGGAGCGAACAATCCCTGCTCGTGCTGCTGCACCGGTGATTCCTGCACATCCCGGATGCATCCCAGCACGTGGCGCAGATCTTGCGCCTCCTGGCAGCTCCAGGTTTGTTCCATGAGTGGTGTTTTACACGAGGACGAGCTCCCCTCGGGGCAGTCCCAGGGAAGGCAGCCCTGCCTTGGGCTCTCCCGAGCTGTGGCTGCAGCAGCTTTGCAGGACTGTAAATCCTGCAGGGCTGGAGCGGCTGGCCCTGGCACGCAGCCCGCACATGTGTGTGTGTGATGATGTATTCAGCCAGTGTACACCCAATTATGTCCTCTGCACGCTGGTGATCCTCCTGAGGTGCTGGAGATCATTTAATTAATTACACTGTGCCGTTTCATCTGCATTCATTTCAACAGCCCCGACTCTGAAAACACCGTCCTCTTTTTCACCAAGGCAGGAACAAAGGTGCCCAGGTGAGAAGCCTTTTTTAAAAAAGCTTCCTTTAATTTATCTCTCTTTTTTTGGCTCCAGCAGTGTTGAGTGGATGCAACGTGGTTCATTTCAGGGACAAAACAGGAGGAGCTGTCAAGGAGGGAGCTGTGCAAACACCAGGCATGAGAACAAACTGGAAGAGCTCAGGAGGGAGATTTGGTGATGGTGCTAAGGCAGGGCAGAGCTGTGCTGTCAGTGGGAGGAGTGAGCACAAACCCCTTCTGGGCACTAAATCTTGGGTTCAAGGACCTTTGTCCCCACCTGAGCTGGGTGACACTGGCACAAAGGCTGGGCTGAAAACCCCCCCCACATTTATCTGCACTGGCAATATTCAGTTGAAAAAGCCAAGGCAGAAAGCAACACTCCCCTCCACCTCGAGCCTGAAACGCTTCAGCGTGACATTTTTCATAGGAGCCACTCCAATTTCTCAGCTCACAGGGCTCATTCTTGTCTCACACAGGCTCCCATTACACCTGACCATACTTGAAAGGGCAAAACCCTCCCACTCCTCATTTGATGTCGAACAAAGCATTTCCTTCAGTCCCAAATGAAATCATTGCTGATTTCTCCATCCACTAAAAATTCAAAACTACAAAAGAAAATTGCCCACTCTGGCTTGGGCTGAAATGAATTCATTTCCCAGCTTGTTTGGGAACGGCAGGTGTTGGAGTCAGATTGCAAAGCAGGTAGGAAATGAGCTCATCAAACTTTAGTTGGCAAAAATTCCATGCTGGACTAAATGAATCCAGCCTCAACTCCTCCTGGAGCCAGCCAAGAGCAGGGGGAACCCTGAGAGGAGCAGCTCCGTGCAGGGAGCCTTGGCTGCTGCCTGGAACACTTCAAATTGAGATTTCTTGTTGCTCCAGAATTCCCCAATGGCAGGAGATCCTTCCGCTCCAAGCTTTTTGGAGGAGGGGACACACAGGAATGGCAAAACCCCCCAGTTCAGGATGTGTGCCCAAATTTCTGCTCAGTTCCTCGTTAATGTGCTAACGAGGGACACAAGTGACGCTTTCCAGCTGCCTCATGTCCTAAACAGCCCCTCGGCTTTAGCGCTCCCAGCTTCCTGCAAAAGGAGGGGAATAAACAGAAGGTTCAGCTCACAGGTGCACCTTGCTGACCTCGGCAAGCCAACAGGGCATCAGCTCTCTGTCTAATGAGGCAACTACTTAATTAGGGCCGGCTCAGGGAGAGGTTAATAAGTGCCAGGTGTGGGAAGTGTCACCTGCCAGGGGATGGCCTCAGCCACAGCATGGGAGAGGCTGTGCTGGGGGGGAGGAAGGAGGGAAAGGTGGGAGGCACAAGGCTGAATTTGGGCTGCTCTGCCTCAGCAGCTGCCCTGGGCCACAAATCCTGTGTCTGTCACTGAAGGCCAGAACAACCTCTCAGCCCCAAATCTGGGATCCTTGAACCCCCCTGCAGCTAAAGCAGGGTGCTGGCACTGGACGTTTGCTGTAGTTGTGGGGGGTGACCAAACCTCTGGAGAAGGTGATTCTGCCTGTCCACGGCCTGGAGAGAGAACCCAGGGAGCTGCCTTGGATTTGAGATTTGCATGGTTAAAGTGAAGGCGTTTCCAGCAGCCTCGAGTTGGAAAATCCTGTTTAAGAACATGTCCCTGGGTGCCCCAGTCCCTCCGTCCCCCTTCTGTCCCAGTGGCACTGCTGTCCCAAACCCTGCTGCAGGAAAAGGCCCCAAAAGTGAAATACACACTGAAGGAGAGGGTTTTGCTCTAAACAATCCCATCCTGGGGGGGGATCCACTTTCCCCCCATCCCAGCCAGACACAAGCCCTGGATTCAGGAAGCTCAGGCTGTCCCTTCCCAAGCAGGATCTGCCATCCCGATAGGAGTGAGCAGGGAAACGTTTGTGGCTGCAAACCCCGTGACCTCTGTGTCCCTCCCTGATGCCACCAGCCAGGTCTGCCACTTGGGTCTTTGTTCCTTCTGACAGAAAGACCCTGGAATTTGTACATGCTGCAATTTATTTGCCTTTTCTGCAGCCACACAGCCCTTTCCTCCTGCCTCGCTCTCTCCTTCCCTGAGATAATATTGACACCGATATCCATAAAAGAGAATATTAAAATAACCTTTCCCATTACATCCTAATTTAACTGCTTCCCTGCGTTCCACAACACACCTGGCTGTCTTTGTCTGTTTGTAATGTGCTCCTTCATTCCTTCCTTGAAAGTCCTTCTATTCCATCAAATTCCTCCTCCTTGCACACTAAGCTGCAGATTACTTTTTCATAAGATGCAATTTCACCCAGATCTCATTACTTACTCTCTTAATGTATTTTCTGTATTTGTTTCATCTACAATTTCTCCTGTGCTCTGTTCTGCTGATAAAATAGACAGTGGAGGTGCTGTGGAAGCGACTTCTGGAGTGCATTAACTAAAACTCTTCTTATTCTTGATTTGACATGCACCCTCAGTGCCTTCAGCCTGCCAGGCAGAGCTACACCTCCATGGGTACGAGGCAGAGAGGGCTCCAAAATGTTCTCCTCTTGATTTATTAACATCTCCCTGACAGGGGCATTGAAGCTGGCCAGGAATGGGGGCAATGGGAAACAGCTCAGTGAGAACTGTGGGGTTTCAAGCCAATCCCAAGGTGCTGAATTTTCCTGAGGGTGCTGGAACGCTCCAGGAAAGGTGGAGCTTGCTGTGGCCATCCTCCCTTAGGATATACCCACAGGTTCCCCCCTCCTCAGGAGCCAGGAGTAGCAGTTGCAATGTCCTGGAGGTGGAAATGGATTTGGGAGCCCCTGCAGCAAGGAGGACATGGAGGATCAGCTGTTCCAAGTTACAGGTCTTGCCCAGCATCAGGTGAGCCCACCTGGACAGGAACTGATCCATCTTGCTGGGTTGCAGCAGCTGTGCACTGGACATCTTCCACTTTCCAGGCGATCTGGGAGAAAAGTGAAAGCGACTTTTCTGTGGAGAGTGGTTGGAGAATTAACTGTTTTCTAGGGAAAAATCACCAGAAGTTCCAGAAGAACCATCCTCATCCATTGGGAACTGCAGAGGAGCACTGACTTCTGGCTGGAGTTACAGCTGGGGACCACAGCCCTCATCCCATCTTCTCCCTGGGCACCCCAGCGGGGTGAGAAAAGGTGATAAAGAGAGGAAAAGGGTAGAAGAAAAGAGGCATCCGGGAGCCAGAAGCTGAGGAGATCCTTTTGAGCTCCAGGTGGGAGCCCGTGGCAGGGTGAGGGACCTGGCTGACCTCTGCTCCACGTGTGAACCCCTCCAGCAGTGCCCTGAAGGACTTGGATCACTCCAGCCTTGCTGGGATTGTGTGGGAGGCCCTGTTGAGCTCCTGTGCCCAGATATTTATCCAGGCTAGTTTCCCCCTTCCCTGAATATTCCAGGCCCACAGGCAGCAGCGTGGCTGGGGACAGCGGACAGGACATGGTGGCTCTGGAGGAACACAAGAGCACACACAGCCTGTTCTCAGAAATGAGGTATTTGCCATAAGAGGCTTAAAGAGCAAGTTTGGGGTCTGGCCTGAACTCAAGCCAAAAAGAAAAAAAAAAAGAGTAATTACTGGCAATATTTTTACTCCCCAGCAGATTAACAGGTCAGGAGAAGAATTTAAGTCTCCTTCTTCCCTGAATTCCAATTTAATAGCAAATAATCCTGCCCCTGAATGCAAAGACACTATATTACCCTGGAGAATTCCCTGGTGAAGTTCAAAGGAGGTCAGACAACAAAAAGGTCAAAAATTAAACAGATGGCGTTCGCTGATGCTGTACACACAAAAAAGTGATGGGATGTGCTGTCCTTTCCCTTCCCTGCTCTCCTCCCCTCCTGGATCCCACAGACATCCCCCTGCCTGTTTGCTCTGCGGCGGATCCCGGAGTCTGGAGTTGCCAACGCTCCCTATCCTGATGCTCAGGCAAGCGCCCCATTTTTAATGTGTCTGGAGGGAGGAATTTATTAAAGAGGCACTGCATTAAAAATATGCAAATGTTCCCAGTAACTACACGGGCCCATGAGGAAGCCGGATGAAATGTCATCCCTTCCTTCTCCCTTCCCCGTTTTTATGCACTGAGGTGGTTTACGGCTCCTGTTTTACACCGGGACTGGGAGCGTGGCAGATATTTAATCTGTTTGGAAATAATTGCAGCAATAATGATTATTTTATTGGGTTTAATTACGTGCTGAACAAAACGCTGCGGTGATGGCACGCCGAGAAGGGAGGAGACAAGATGCTCTGGGGAGGGGGTGAGGTTTTAAACCCTCTGGTTTGTACACGTGGGGGATGTGGACAGGAGGGGGCACCTGGCCACAGGCTGAGCATGAAATGGACTCACATGTGCCCAATTAGGAGCCAAGCTGCCTGTGACCTCCAGACTGGCCCACATCTCCCAGATTAGTTGCTCATCCTGAATCCTGGCAGAGTCGGAGTGCAGCAGGACAGGCAGGGCACGGGGAGAAGCCCCGTTAATTTCCTGCTCCTCTCGCTCTCCTCTTTGAAGCTGCTGTGTTGCACAGCCTCAAGGCAGCTCTGAAAACTGCACTGAGATGGACTCTGTGGTCTTAATCCCAGAGAAAACGCTTCTCTCAAGTCCCTTTTATATCTTCCCAACCTTCTCAAATCCCTGCCTAATGCCAAGCTTCAGAGAGCGTTCTCATTCACATTCCCCTCGATTTCTCCGCGCTCCCTTTACCCCCTCCCTGTTGGCTGCTGCAGCAGAGAAGTGAACACCAGCACAGCCCTGAAGGAGGGCAGGGATTTCTGAGCAGGATTCCAGAAAAACTCTTGGAAAAGGAGGGGAAGTTTGCCATCATGGCTCTTGGAAAAGGAGGGGAAGTTTGCCATCATGGCTCTTGGAAAAGGAGGGGAAGTTTGCCATCATGGCTCTTGGAAAAGGAGGTGCAGCTTTCTACCAGCAGCAGCCAGGACCTCCAAGCTTCCAGCAGGAGCAGGAGGATGGAGGGGAGCCTCACAAACCAGGCTCCCTCAGCTTTGGAAGGTGTCTCCTCTCAGCAGAGCAGCTCCAGCTCCCCTTGCTGAAAAACATTCCATTTTCAACAGTTCCCACCCACCTGCTGGCCTTGGAAATGTCCTGAGCTCCAGGTCGTGCCTCTCCCTGAGAGCGAGAAACCCCAGGCACTTCCACAGCCTCTATTTATCTCTCTCAGGCTGCCTGGTTAAACCTCCATAAATATGTTTTCTGCCAGCAACTGGTGCTTAATTATTATATAATAACTGCCTTAATAAATGGAAATGCCTTATCCGAGGTGTTTCATTGAACAGATGAGGCACGATCTTCCCTCCCATAAATCCCGGAGCAGATTGAAATGTCACAGGGGCTGGGAGCTGCCGTGGGAGGTGAGGCCAAATCCTTGTTTACAGGGAATGGGAACATCTCCACAAGGGCTTCTCAGAGCAGGCAGCACCCACGTGTTTGAGTTTATTGCAGGGTTTGGAGCCCACCAAGCCAAAAGAATTTGTCCAGTTGACATTCACACGCTGTGTAGGCGAAGCTGTGTCATTATCAACATGGGGAGAAGGAAATTTGGGGAGAAAAATGAGGCAATTCAGTCCAAACAATGCCCTTCCCGAAAAGCAGAGCACAATATGACACAGGGGGATGATGATGTCAGAGGTTTTCCATGCCCACTGCAAACACTGCAACACTTCCCTGGGCATCACCAACATGAATTAAGCAGAATTCCTTGCTTGACGTTGTCTCCTTTCATCTCAATTAACTTCCCTGCTTTTTTTTCTCCCTCCTGACTGCTCACTGAAAAGTGTGACCAAAAGTTAATTACTCTAATCCAATTTAACTGCAATTCCAGTGGTGGAACAGTGAAGGGAGTGTGGGTGAGGGGCTGGAGAAGGGAGCAAAGGCAGAAAGGCTGTGGGACAGAAGTCTCAGCAGGATGTGTGAGCTCAGCTCTGCGCACAAGGAGACACCAGCACAGCTCGCTCAGGCCGGGCTCATGGAGTCTGGGAAGCAGGGAAAAGTGTGATCCCGAGTGTGCTGCCACGGCAGGAGCAGCAGGATCTCAGAACAAGAGAGGAAGAGCAGGAAAACGATGAGAGACACAGAGCTGGGGACGGTGGGCAGGGGAAACGGAGAAAATCAGAGTCAAAGGTGAAGTCCAACTCTGCCTTCCCTGCAGAGGTGTCCAAATGCATCCTGCTAATTAACTTCCTTCTCCCAACATGCTGCCAGGGCTGCAGACTAATTAGAACCCCCTCTCCCGTGCTGGAAGCTCTCCTGACACGGGCACTGGCGGCCGCAGCCCGGATTGGGGACATATGGCAGCGGAATGTGCCAGCCTCGGCAGCCCCGCGTGCTGGGAATGTGGGCAGCTGGGAATGAGCATTCCAGCCCCGGCACAAGCCCTCTCCAGTCTGCTTCCCTCGCTGCCTGTGAACTAAAGGGCCTGGAGTGCAAATCAGAGGCGCTTCTTGGCAGCAGAGCTGGGCCAGCGTCAGTCAGAGGTGGAAATCAGGACACCGGGCTGGCAGCGCCGGGGAAGGGGCTGCAAACAAACACCAAAAGTGTCAGCAGCACACTCGCCCCTCTGCTCAGCCCCAGCCACATCCAGGGGCAAACAGACTGAGCAATATTCCCATGGAAGGTCCCTTTGACTGATGCCTTAGGTTTTAACTCTTACATTTTTCATAATTCTGCATTCCCAGTGTGTGACTCTGAGCTGCCTTGCAGCCTGTCAGCTGCTGCTCTCTCATGCTCACACAGACATAACAAAGCCTCTCCAGGCCTGCTCTCCAAGGACACCCAGCCCATCCCAGGCCCAAAATGTGTAACCCAGCACCTTGAGAAGGGGGGCGAGCTGAGGGGCAGTTCCATCATTAGCTAAAGTTTAATTGGCCAATTTATGCTGATCTGCAAATGGCCCAAACCTGTAACAGTGGGAAGTGTTGGGCTACACTGTGTGCTGGAAGAGAGATTAGGCCTTGTTGGCTGCAGAAAGAGCCTCATTCTCAGACCCGGAGGTGACCCTGGGATTACAGTCAGGTCACCGGGGATGGACTGAGAGAGCATTGTGGGTTTCTGGACAGTGTCAGCCCTATGAGATGTGATAATTGCAGTTTCTGACCTTGTAAGGTATTGTTTACCTTTTACCATAATCGGCAATGTCTGGGAAATACTCCAGGTGATTGGGAGACATTGAGGTGAACATCTTTCCTGTTTATATGATGTGATATCCTGTTAGCTACTGGTATTTAAGGGAATTTTGGATACGCAATGAAGGCTTTTGCACTTTTCCTCCATGTGTGCAGAGTCCTTGCCCATGTGTGAATACTGCAGGAAGAACTCGTGACTCAGGGTCCATCTCGGGTGCAGCCTTTGGCCTGCCCAGGGTGTGCCTCTGAAGGCCTTTCCAATAAATATCCACCTTTATTCCCTCACTCCTGTCCAGTCTCTGTTTCCAGGTTGGCCTTTTAGGCATCATGACAATCACAATTTCCCTTGCTGAGAATTGCCCATTTCTTCCCATTCTCTCCACCAACATTAATCTATCACAGGGATTTTAACTCGCACCCCCTGGTCACCGTTATGCCTTGATAGCTCTCTGTCAGGGTCTTTATAAAAAAGGCTTTTGAAATTCAAAAGAAGGAGTGTGTGTATATATACTCTCTCATTCCCTTTTATCCACTGGTCTCTTAACTCATCCAAAGGATTTAAGCGGGTCAGAGAAACATAATTTCCTCCAGCAGAACCCATGCTGCCTGTCCCTTATCCTATGGAAAAGCCTAAATATAGACTAAAAGTCCTCACAGCTGGGAATGTGAATGCAGCCAGCCAGCTTTGAAGCTGCCTGGGACTCGTGCAGTTCCCAGATGAAGGGCTGGCTGCCTCTGTCAAAGCAAGGGAAAGTCTTTCAAAGACTCTTGGAGATAGCAGGCAAGATGTCAGTGGCCCACAGATTCTCCTTTTCCTTCTATTTTTCTCAGAGTTGCTTTATCCTCTTCAGCTCCTTGTGCTGAGGAGGAGCCAGGCAGCTCTGCAAGCTACACCCACCTGGGAAAGAAATAGGGAAAAGGCCTGGCATCCAATGGGAACCAGCTAAAATATCATGGAAGTGAGGGTCCTGGGGACACAGGACAGCCACAAGCACGGGGCTGTGCTGGGACCTGGAGGTCCAAGGGTGGAGTTTTTACCCAGTTGAGGTTTGAAGAGAGAAAAAAACCCTGACCCACTGCTGCTCCAAGGGTTGCTTTGGCGGGGATCAGCCACCCTCTGAGCATCCTGTGGTTCCCTGTCATTCCTCTGGAAGGATTCCAGATGTTTTGCTAATTCAGTTGTCCACAGGCTGCCTGTGCTGCCTGCCAGGGATCCCTCAGAGGCCGCTGCTGTGTGGCAGCCTGGCCTGAGCAGCTGTGGATTAACCTGGGGGCTCCTTCCTTGCTCCTGCCTGACTGTTGCAGCTTCCCTGTGTTTGCTCCCACTGCTGATAAGGGCAGGTTATCAGGAGCTGCCGAGCCTGCAGGGAACAGCTAAGAGAGATAGTTATTATTGGATGCTCCGACTAGACAGTGACACATGGGCCAGAACCGTGTCCCTGGATTAAACCTTCTCCACCCAGAGCTCAGATGTCTCCAGGACCTGCCATCCATTTCCTTAATGCAGCTGCCTGGCAGTGAAATCCATGCAAGGGTCCATTAGGGAAATGCATCTGTTATGAGCACCAGGAACTCAGGCAGCCCTGGTAAATCTATTTGATGGATTCACCCCAACCCCAACCCCCCTTCCCCCAAAAGTTACCTTTGGCCAGGCACTGGAGCTGTCAGGTGGTGAGGGATAGCAACACTCTGGGACTGAAGGAGAGCAAAACATCGGGGAAGGAGGCAGTGCTGGCTGCATTAGGCACAGGGCAGCCCTGGGAAAACAGCATTTCTGCATCAAACTTCGAGCCAGCAGGCTCCACACACCGCTCTGGAAGCACTTTGGAGACGCTCACTAATGGAGATGATCGCCCTGAGGGGCCATGGGAAGGCAGGGAAGGTAACAGCTCCCGTTTGCAGCTGTTGGAAGGCACCGGAACAAGTCCCACGCTGGCTCTGAGTGAGCCAGACCCGAAGGGCAGCGGCTGCCCGGAGCACAGGGACGTGGCCGGACATCACCTCTGCACCTGGGCCTGCCCTAGGGAATTCCAGCACTTTCAGCTCAGTCCTTTCCCTCAGTTGCTGGGCCCTGGTTCCTCACTCCATCCCAGGCTGCAGACGGACCTTGGAAGGGCTCCAGGACAGGGACAGAGCGGGCCAGTCTCAGCTTTGAGCTGCTCTCCGGGGAAGTCTCTCGTGCTTCCCACAGGCTGTGAGCAGTCAGATGTTGGCTGGTGCCATTTCTTGCTGCAGGACAAGGGGAGAGGGAGCAAAGAGCCCTTCCCAGAGCTCCCCCACACGCCCACACACCTGGGTGGAGGAGACAGGGAGGTCTGTGCAGAGGGGGATGTCGCTGACTGGGCAGCACCCATGGGTTCTAGGAACCATCTCTGGGCTCTGCTGACAACAGTTTCTCCTGTTTCAGGGCATAAATTATGTCCCAAATCGTACCACAGTTGGCAGATGGGTGACATTCCCTCGGGCCCTGCTTGGAATGGGCCAGGATGCAGCAATTTCCACCCAAATCACACAGCCTTGTCTTATGTGGCCTCCCTCCCACTCCAAGCTGCTCCCAGGGCTGGGATTTCTGTTGCTCTTTTTTTTTTTTTTCCTCCCCCTCCTCTTCTCTTAACCTTTCTTTGAGCTCTCACTTGCTTCCTCAGCACCTCAGTGTAATTGCTTGCAGTCTCCGAGGATCCTGGGGAGGATTTATGTAACACACCAGGCAGCAATTTGAAAGGCTGCTTTCGGATAGAAGAACTTAATGCTACACCAGCCTTGGGGAAAACGAGCTGCAATCCTTGGCAGGGCTGTGCCGTGTTTGCCAAAGGCTCTGGGGCAGCACAGGCGCCTCTCAGCCTCCCTGATCCCCGTGTGGAGAGGAGGAAGGGCTGTCTTTAGGCAAGTGGCTCGCTCCTTCTGTGTGGTTTTATCCAGAGGGGGAGGCAGAGGCAGGCAGCAAACGCTCTGTGTTGTGAGTAGTTTGGAGAGAGCAGAGCTGGGGTTATTTTTTCGGCAGACAGTGTGGTTTGGCTGGGATTTCTTTGTCTCTGCTGTATTTCTGGGTGTAGGAGGGCAAAACAGGCTCTCGGGGTACCTCTGTTGTTTCAACAACATGAGGAGGGCATCAGGATTTTGGTGGTGTTGATTATAAATCAGTGGCATCAGGATTTTGGTGGTGTTGATTATAAATCGGTCTGGGCAGGGATGGGAGCGGGGTGTGATGCTTTGAGGAGAAAAAGGAGCTCTTGTAAGGCTCGTAGAGCACCATGACCCCACAGCAGCACTCGGGTGCCCTGGTTTGAGGGCTGAGTTCTGCTGGCTGGACAGCTCAGGCTGTGCCTGGCAGGGGCAGAAGAACAGCTCTGTGCACCAGACACCCACAAGGAACCCCCCAGACCAGCCCAGCCAGACCTGTCCTGCACCTGCTCTTCCTGCAGGAGTCTCCAGCAGAGAGAGTTCTGGCACCTGGAAGAACAATGTGTTTTCAGGAGAGCTGAAATTTTTCACTCCAGCTTTCCTTTAACTCGATTCTATCCTTTCTCCCCCCTTCAAAATCATATTTGCCTTAATTTTTTCCATTCAGGTTGCTGCTGGAAATAAAACCAGAGCAATCATACTGAGTGTGGCACTCTGTCCACCCGTCAGTCTGTCTGCCCTCGCTCCCTCCGAGCTTTTGAGCTGATTTCAAGTGCTTTCAACACAGAATTAGAGACCTTAAAGCTCGGAGGTGCCAGTGAGTGAGATGGAGAGATTCGGCTGAGCAGAGAAGAGCCATCGCCCTGATCAAGTCATTAGAGAAGCAGCATGAGATGGAGGCGCAGGAAACCAGGGACATCATTCAAGGGAACAATTCCTTCACTTCAGACTTGATGGTGTTGTGAGCTTTTTTTCACGAGGAAAAGGAAGAGAAAATACTTTAAAAGTTGTGCAGCCTTCAAACTAAACCAAGTCTGCCACTTCTGGATGAACAGCCCCGCTCTGGTTGGCTGGAGAAGCCCTCGCTGTCCTCACCATCCTCACTGCTGGTACCTGCAGGGTGTGCCCTGCCTTTCCCAGGAGGATTCCTTCTCCAGAGGGTGGTCAGGCTCTGGCACAGCTGTCCAGAGCAGTGGTGGAGTGTCCATCCCCGGAGGGATTGAACAGACATGTGGATGTGGCACTTGGGGATGTGGCTCAGTGGTGGCCTTGGCAGCACTGGGCGAACGGTTGGATTTGATGATCTTGGAGTGCTTTTCCAACCTTAAACAACTCAAGGATTCAGTGATCCTGCAACTGGCTACTCCTGACTGACCAACGTGGAGCCATAAAGCTGTGCTGGCAGCGGGAATGAACCCAGGCTCTCCTGGCTTTGACATAAGAGCAGAACAAGCTCTGCCCACCTGGTCCTGCGAGGGCGATTTCCAGTGCTGCTCCCCACATCCTGACATTTAATGTGGCTGTTCCAGCAGCACCAAACCCTCCTAAACCCTCCTGTCCTTTCTATTCTGACAGCTCCGGGCCTCCTTTTCCTCTTCCACGCCACAGCCTTTAAACTCCCACCTGCCCTCCAGCAGCAGCCTGGAATTACCAGTGCTAATCCATCATTTCCAGCACCAAACCAGCATTTTGCTTTCTTGTCCTTCTTGTATCCATGAAGAATCAGGGCGGGGAACGACTTACAACAACAACAACAACCCAAAAAATCCCCGAGTAAATTACCATTGCAGCTGAGGTTTTACACGCACCGAAGTCAGGAAGTTCCAAGTTACGGTTCCCCCTGCAGCTGTAATTCTGGCACACTGCACATATATATTAAGACATTAAAGTTAGCCCCATAAACAGTCGTACAAAATACTACAGGCTCACAGGGGGGCCGATCTACGATGGCCAGGGGAGCCATAATTCCTGCTGCCCTGACTCCTGTGCGTGAGTTTCTCCCTCAAAAAAGGAATAAGTCAGCTCTCATTCACTTGTAATTCACAGCTCGGGATGCTGATAGGGAAGGGAAAAGAGAGATTGTTCCTTCTGCTTCTTCTTCATCTTACTCTAAAATTTTTTTCTTTTTTTTTTTTTTTATTGCCCAGGCTGTTGTCTGGCTGCCTGCGATCAATGCTCTCCCTTTGTCTGACTTTGATATATCGGGAGGGATCTCAGATTTCAATTCCCAGCCTCTCTCTCTCCGTAGCTGATCCAGCTCCCCAGCAAGGCACAGGCAGGCAATAGATAAGGGATAGCCTTTGATTGAATTTACTTAATTTATACGGCCGATGGGACACAGGAGGAATATTAAAATACAAATTAGCAGCTTTATATTTCCCAGGCACTGAAATCTCCCCAGCAGATAATGAGCTGCTGGAAGCTTATCTGCCAAGGGTCTCTCCCCAGCCACACCTATTCCCTTTCTCCGGAGATCCTGGAGTAAACACTGGGAAAGTTGAGAACTGGAGAGTTACAGTTTGAGTCCTTAAAGCGACCATAACTCAGGCCAGCAGTTTTAAACAGCTCTGACTCGCTGGGGGAACTGTTTCTGCCCATTCAGCTGGCCCAGGCTCCCATCCCACATATCCAAGTGAAGTTCCATTATCCACGGGAGCATCCTCTGGCAGTCCCAGCAACCCAGCAGCCTTCCTCTAACTGGATAAGATCCTCATTTTGGGCGGGATATTTCATTCTGCTCCTCTCCCACATAAACCAGAGGTTTCTGTAAGACTGTGGTCATCTCTGGGAGTTGCAGGTGGGAGGGTAGAGAAGCAACAGAGGAAGAAGAGCAGTCGTGGTGCGGTGGGATGGGAAAGGTCCCCATGGACTTGTTTTCCTCCTGGTTGCTCTGTGGGGTGTAGTTAAGGATGCAGGGACACCCTGGGAAAGCTCCTGCAACGTTAAATTATCCTTCCAGTGGAGATCTTTAGCTGGAGCTCTGAACAAGAAATGTGCCAGCAGGAAACGCCTCCAGGTAAACGAAACCAACCAATAAACTCAGCCTGGAAGTCAAACTGACCCTGATCCTAAACTGAGCTAAAAAGGACCCTTCCCAGGCCAGGGTCTTGAACTCAAACAGAAGTGAAGAAATATTCTCTGATGGGATTCTCAGGAGATTTTGAAGCTGGGGTGATGAGCACCTGAATTCTGAGCACCCAGGGCAGCCGCTCCTCCTCCGGAGGCTCCCGGGACAGTTCCCTTCCTTTGGCAGGAGGCATCGGTTACAGGAGAAGCTGATCCGCTGCACGGGGATCAGGCACAGCTGGAGCCCGGCTCGGCTGCTCAGGGGAGGGGAGGTGATATTCCCCACAAGGAATTGGTGCCTGAGAGCAGGGAGTATCCTTCTCTTCCCAGCTCCTCCCCACGCCAGGATCTGGTGCTGGAGCAGAGGAGGAGGAGGAGGAGGAGGAGTGGGCTCGGCACATTCCCAGTAAAGCTGGCTCCAGAGCTGCCGACTGTCAGGGAAGAGATGCAGACTGGGTGATGCTGACTGAGCCTGTCCTCTCTGGGAGATCCCTCCCGGCACACAAATGGCTCAGGCTCCTCCCTGGATGAGAGCTAAGGAACAGCTCTGCAGGAATATTCCGTTTTCCTCGGTTTCCCACTGGAGAGCTGAAAAGCTGGGATGTGATTGAGACGAAGATTCCCCTCGCCTTCCAGGCAGGAATGTACCTGCTTCCCACTGCCACCAAATCCATCCTGGATGCTTCAGTGGAGACTTGATGTGGTTTCAGAGGGCACTGACACCTTTAATTCTGGTTTGGAGCAGAAGGATCTGGCTTTACCCAATCCTCCTTGGCCCAGGCGCGACTTTCAACCAACCTCCCAACTTTGACGAGTCCACTCCTTTCCCAGTGCCACAAAACAGCTGGATAACCAGGATGCTCTTTGTCCATTAAAGAGCAGTCTGATCCTCTGACTTTGCTTCCCATTAGAAAGTAAAATGACCCAGGGAGTGACAAAATTACGCTGTCAAAAACAAGACAGTCACCGCGAAAATCAATAATCCCCCGAGGTGTTATTGTGAGTTAACAGCTCTCTCAGGCCCAAAGCACAGAGCTGGGATTAATGCTGTTCTTGCCACCTTCCCCACCAACATCTCCGCCGCTGCTGCTCCTCGAGAAACTCTCTGACACGGAATCCCACTTAAAGCAGCGCAAAGGATGAATTTTTCAGTTCGGTGACCAAATGAAAAATTGTCGAGAGAGATGAGAAAAAGGGAGAAAAGAAATGTGCTACAGGCCATCCTACATGCTTTATGCAAGGCGAACCCAAAATACAATCTTTTTCGTTTGGCATGATTTGACAGTTACTGACTCCCACTCCTTTATTTCCGCCCCGCTTGGATCCCATTTCTCAGGCTCTTCATGCTCGTACCAGTGCATGTGGTGTGCCTGCTGCAGAAAATCAGCTCTTCCTGCTCTCTAGACTACATTACACAGCGATAGGACAAGAGGACACGGCCTCGAGCTGTACCAGGGGAAATTCAGACTGGATACCAGGAGATATGTCCTCACTAAAAGGGTTGTCAAACCCCTGGCACAGCTGCCCAGGGCAGTGGTGGAGTCGCCCTGCCTGGAAGGATTGAACAGATGTGCAGATGTGGCACTTGGGGATGTGGGGGAATGGTTGGGCTCAACCATCTTAAAGGTCTCCGAGCTAAAGGATTCGATGATCTGTTTGTTAAAAGGAGGAAAGGTGTCACCTCAGAATAAAACACTGGGTTTGTGCAATGCTGGCAGAAGCTGCTGAAGCCTCTGCTTCACTTTCTGCCGCTGTCTGCCCCTCAGACAAAATGATTGCACTCACTGAGCTGAACCCAGACTGGGCCAGTCCACCCTGCAGCTCTGAAAAGGCCCTTTCCAGCAGGTTTAAAAACAACCCAAAAGTGATTAACACCCAGCAAATGGTTGGTTTAAAGAGGGACAAAACATCTGGGAAGACTGGTGAACCTCCAGAGGTCTGGAGGTCCCCTGCAGATGTGTCCCTGTATTTTTCCATATTTATGGAAACACAACAGCTGGAGAGGGCAGGTTGGGAACGAAACAGATCTGAGCTGCCTGGAATCCCCCTTGCACTTTTAGCTGGCTCCAACCCCACCACACACAGCTGGTGTCACTGCAGGGCACTGCAGGTGTTTCAGGAGGGGACGCTCAGCATGGGGAATATTAACCCCCACTCCTGGGAATGGGCTTTTGCCTGCTGGGACAGCAGTGGGGTTTCTCCTGACGAGCCCTGAGCCAGCACAGAGAGGGCAGGACTGGCTCAGGGCTCCTGTGTGGCCGTTTCTGCTGTGCAGCACAAACCCAAGGTCCCGAGCAGCTGTTGCCAGTGAAGCTCCTGCTGCATTTTTACAGAGTCCGAGTGTCAGAGCTGCCATCCTGTCCAAATCCGGGCCTGGGATAATGAGCTGCTGCCTAAATCCCTCTTCAGAGCTGGATCAGTCACATTTTGCTCCAGGATATCCACACCAGCTCTCATCTTCCTGCACGGACATTCCTGGCACGGGAAGCACAGTGGGAAAATGAGCAAGGTAAAAAATGCAGAGGATTGTATTTCCTCAGTCATCACCAGGCAGCTGGGCAGGCAAGCCCCAAAATTAATATTTCCTGCCTTTATCCACACCCCAGCCTGGCCTCACCAGGAAAATACTCAGGGATGAGAGACGGGGAGCCAAAGTTTCTGCACCAGCTGCTCGGATCTGTGATACCACAGCATCCAGGGCCTCCCGGGCTGCAGGAAGGTCCGGTGAAATTACACATTAGTCTCATTTTCTTCCCTGTCTTGAGAAAAAAAATTGTCCAAAAGGGTCTTTCCTCCTCCCTCTGTGACCAAGGCAACAACCAGAGAACATCTCCTGCCTTGGACTCCTTATTAGTTTAATTAGATGATTTTCTGCATGATTTATCCTGAACGCTGCAATTGCACAATCAAATCACAGATCAGTTGACAACTTCATTTAAAAAATTAGTGTTTAGCAGCTTTGTGTGCTCTAAAAGCTCTGAGGACATCTGTCAGCAGTGACCCCTTCTGATAGTGACAAACAGCGCCAGCCCGTGTCCCCACCTCCTGTCCTGCCTGCAAGCTGGCACGCTGGAGAAACCCTGGAGAACAAAAAAAGCCAGGCCTGGGGGGTTTTTGGCATCTGCCAAAGTTGCCCATGCTTGGCCTCCCCCCTCAGATGTCAGCCCCCAACTGTGAGCGAGTGTCAGGAGGGAACAGATCCCGCTGCTCCCGGGGGCTCTGCGTTCCCCACGGATTTGCAGCAGGCCCCTGCGCTCCTGCTGAATTGTGTGGGAGTTGGTGCCCGCTGGGAAGCTGCCACCCCTGCTCAGAGTGGCACAAAAACTGGAGCCCCTGCGCTCCCCTTTGGAGCTGTGCCCATCCCGGGACACGTGGGTGTGATGGAGGGAGGGAAGGAGGGAGGGATGCTGCTGATGGAGCGGCTGGAGAACCCAGAGCTGAGCACAGGAGCGCTCAGTGGTGGGTTTCCCAAATCCCAGGCCTCCTGCAGGAGGTGTTGATCTGCAGGCTGGGTTTGGATGAGCTCAGCACGGCAAGGCTGGAGTTCCCTTGTGCTTGGCAGGCTGGCAGGAATCACTCCCAGAACGGGGCAGGGCAGCAGTGCCCACTGATGGGGACAGTGGTGCCAACAGAGCTGCCTGGGCAGATCCTGTAGGGACTGGCGGGAGAAGAGGGGAGATTTACCCATCATTTCCTGCAGGTTTGGGGAGGAGGAAACATCCTGTGCCTTTGAGCAGGGAATGCACAAACTGTGCCTCTGCTCTAAAGAAACAGGAGCCAGACCCAGCTTCTCCTCGTGGCTCTGTCCTGTGGCTGTCCAGAGAGCCAGGCTCTCCAGGCTGGTGATCTGTGAGGAGTGGACATCTGATCCTTGAGGTGACCCAAAGCCAAGGGGATTCCTCTGAATCCTCCACGTTCAGGCTGAGGCAGTGACACTCCTCCTGGGTGAATGTCCTGGGTGAATTCCAAGGGGAATCCAAGGGGAATGTCCAGCCCGAGTGACATCACGATGACCACGAAGCATCCTTCGCCCTCAGAGACCTCCAGAAATCCCACTGACACCATCCGAGCTCAGACCTTGTGAAGGAGCTCAGGAATCAGCCTCCACTGCACATCTTCAGCAGCCTGAGACAACTGATTATAATGAGCTGCACTAATTAGACTGTTTTAATTCAAAGGCCAGCAGGCTAGGAGAGATGTGAACCAAGGGAACCTTTGGGAGGCAGCTGCTGGGATTTCCAGCTGCTGTAATTCCTCCAAGTTGCCCACTGGTGAGTCCTCTGGCAAATGTCTCCTGTCCCACCTCTCTCCCCAGAACGAGACCTTGGCCAGGAAGGGCGAGGAAGGACAGAACCCCCATCCCTCCATTCTCCAGCAGCCCCTCTGGGCCATGGAATGACAGCTGTTTCCAGTCAAACGAGCCTCCTTCTCTTGTTCCCTCTTCCGACGCTTGCTTCAGCTGTTATTCAATTGCACAGATGAAAGAAACAACTCAGGAAGGAGCTAATTAGAGGAAGACAATGCAGCAGATGAACTGAGGTGGAACCGGGAAAGGAGGTGGTGGAGGGTAGAGAAGGGAACGGGAATCCTGAGAGAAGCAGCAAATACATGGAGCCGGTCCAAAGGGACCATTAAAAACAGCACTTAACGGTCAAGTGCACCTCCCAGAATTCCTAGAAAACTGGGAAACAGTGGGACTTGCCACCCATCTCCTGGTTGTGCCAGCCTTTCCAGCCCTGGGAGCTCCAGGAGGAACTGCTGCTCCCCTCTGGGCCTGAGTTCCCCTTTTTGTAAAAATCCAGGTCTGTTCCTGCTTGTGTTCAGGAATGATCAGTGATGGACTTGGAAACATCTTGAGATGTGCAGACCAAAGGGACTTTGGAAGAACATGTCAGACAGAAGAGCACCTCAGCAGAACAAGTCTCCTTGGAAAGTGGCTGTTTGGAGCCTTGGGAAGGTGTGCAGGAGAACAGGCAGCTGGGACAATGATGAGGAGTTCAAGAGATCCTTTAGGTGACTTTTTGGCCAAACCACAGTCCGTGGAACTCCAGTGATTGACTCCAGCCCTAACTTGGCTCTCTGGCACATCTAGAAATCCAAATCTAGAATTCCCAGCTGGGGAAAGGCAGGTACTGGCCTGCCACACCAGCTCCTTCCCCTCAGTGGCACCATCTCCTGTGTCCCCTACTTCTCTTTATTACCAAAATCCCCCAAAGACACCATTGATGATGGAAAACCATCGGAGAGGCAATTAGAAAGAAGTTAAAGTGAATTACATATGCAGGGTTTATTTTCTGTTTTCTGCTAAGGCTGCTGCCAATTATTGTGCAATTAGGCTGCCTTCATTAGCAAATGAGATTAAAATTAACATCGTTAATTACTTGTTCTGTTAAACAGGGGGAAGCAGGCATTTAAGGGGAAGATGCGGGGAAGGTTGTGCTTGGAGCAGATGGAGCAATGTTCTCCAGCACCGTTCCTTCAAGGGCCGCTCTGGGTTATTCACTGTGGGCTAATACAGAGATTAAATTCACACCACCAAGGCAAGGCCTTGCAGGAACCTGGCACAGGTAGCTCAGAAAATCATCCTCACATGGTGCAGAACAAAAGCTGATGGCCAAAGAGAGCAGCCATGGGATTGCTCCCACCTGGGGCTGGGGGAAGCCTCTCAGTTGCTATAGGAATTTCTAAGGGGTTTGACACTGCCAGCGATGGGGAAATGGAGCCAGAACAGCTGTTGTTATTTATGGCAATGTTTTCTTGGCCTGGACATTCTGTGGACACTGAAGAAGACTCTCCTGGGCTAGCAGCTGGACAGGGAGGTCAAGGAGGAGCAGCAGAGCTCCAATGTGGTGCTGGTGCCTGCACAAGCCGACTCAGTGGTACCATCTGCTGCAAAATCCGATGCTGAGTAAGTCCAAAGTGATGCCACTGAGCTGTGAGGTCACACTTGGAGGTTCCCGGATCCCAGGGCTGCAAAGGACCTCAAAAGTCAGCCAGCCCAGCCTGCTGTCCCCATGCAGAGCCAGCGTGGCTGGACCATTTTCACCTGTTGGCTCTCTAGGCCACTCTTGCAGCTCCAACGCAGGCCCTGCCCCTTCTGACACATTCTGCCCAACATTTTGCTTCCCTTTCCTTTGGGAGGGCTCCTCTAAGTGTTTCATCAGAACTGCAGCTGCCCAGTGCCAGCTGACTGCTCCATGGACTTGGAAAAGTGATTCTTCCCATTCTGTTTGCATCAGCCTTTTTCGTATTTCAGAACTATTCCAGGCTTGCTTGAATTCCTCTTCTTTGGACTAAACCATCCCACTTTACTCAATCTTCCTTTTCAGCCCATGCCTGCCAGTCTCCAGCCAGTCCTCCTTGCTCTGGACTCTCTTCCAATGCTTTGCAACCTTCTGGATGAGTTGTGCCCAAAACTGGATCCAGCACCCAGCTGAGCTCTCCGCAGCACTGGGCAAAGCAGGAACTCCATCTTATGTGTCCTGGTGGGGATACTTGTGTCTACACTCTCCTGTTTGTCACTTTTCACAGCAACCTGGCATCTCTCATCCACTCCCTGATCAAAAGACGAGCCCCAGACTTTCCTGCAGGATTGTCTTTCTGCCTCCTGCATGAGAACAGTTCATTATGGCTGCCTAGATGGAAAATCCTGTACTTATCTCTTATTAAATTGCATCTAATTTCTTCCAAACCATTTCTCCAATTTGTCAAAATCATTTTGAGAGAGCTAGACAGTTTGAAAAGGTCCCTTGGAAAACATGGAGCGCAATGAGCAGCCCTGAATTTCGTCCTGAGCCTTGCCAGGCTGAGGTTTCCCTTGGATCTGTGCCTGTCTCACCGTGCTCAGCAACACCTAAAAGCAAAATATGGCCCCTGCAAGGGACATTGTCACAAGCCGAGCCTCTTCAAAGGATGCAGATGTACAAATAATGTCCCAAACACCAGGAAAGGCACTGCTGTGGCTGCAGAACCCCTGCTCAGGCTGCTCTCTCAGTCCACGCCAGAGTCCTTGCAGGGCACTGCAACATCACTCCCCAGCTCCGAGCACACCCTAAGATTCCAAAACTGGATCAAAGCCTTGGAGATGGACTCAGCTGCACTCCTGCCCTGCTGCAGGGGTTACCTGGCAGCCTGTGAGCTGCTCCCTGTGCTAATGGACTCACTGTTCTCGGTAGCACAGGGAGCAGCCAGAGCTGAGAGCCTCTCTGGGTAAGGCTCAGACAAAGCAGGCGAGTTTTTATTAGATCTGCTTTGGAGCACACAGATCTTTGCATTGGGAATAAGAGCATCAGGCTGCAAGTGAAAAAAGCTGAGGTCACTTATTGTCTGTCCCCTTTGCTCGCATCTTCCTCTGCTCTAAAAATACCAGGTGCCCCTTGGCCACAGGTCAGAACTTCCACGAGAAGGAGCAGCCTGGCTGGAACAGACCCCGCTGATCCTGACGGAGCACACAGGGCTCAACCTCTTCCCTGTTGTGTTTGGATCTCTGGCTGATCTCTCAGGAGCCATTTCCCCTCTCTCTGAACTTCTCACCTGCACAGGAGATGCAGCAGCTGTGAGCAGCACCGCTGGCAGCAGTGACAGCACAGCCCGAGCTCAGCACACACGGGCCGTGCCCCTGCTGGATACATCTGAATGAACCCCATTTGTGCTTTCCTGACAGCTCTGTGAAGCTGGGAGGAGAAATCTTCCCATCTCTCCAGCTGGAGAACTCTGTCAGAATGAGATTTAACAGTGTAGCCATGGCTAGTCATGAGCAGGAGGCCACTTGGGGAACTAATACTATTCCTTACTCAGGGGAGATTTTCAGTGTTGATGATCTGTAAAATGTTTGCCTTGAATTTCCTTTAGACCCAGCACGGAGCAGTATCTTATTCCAAAGCTGTGTTTAAGGATGGCCATGAACTTTATTAGGTGTGAGCCCTTCAGTGAGGAAAGCAATCGGATTGTGAGCAATGCAATACCTCGTGCATAGCAAGCAGGCAGCTGGCTCTGAGGAGAGTTTCCTCGTGCAGACCTCATCAAAAAATGAAATGAGAAAATAAGTAGACAGGACTAGGCAGGGAATTCTTCTGCCTTTGTGCCCCAAGGGGAGTATATCCAAATTAATAGGCCTTTTCCACTGCTAATGGCTCAGTGAAGATGTGGGAGTCACAGGCCACGTCGTCAGCTGGTGTAAGTCAGTGTGTACCTGGAGAGAGAGCTGGAACATTCATTTACATTCCTCTTAGCCAGCCCACCTTCCCAGAGCACCAGGATAAGCCAAACCCAGCTCAGGAGTGCCTGGATCCCACCTGGTTCCCTGTGGGAGGAGTGCACGTGGATAGGGATGCTATTCCAAAGCCACCCAGCGTGGTAAAATCCTGAGCAACGCCAAATCCTCCAGCACTGGCATTTCCATGCTCCTCCTTCAGGCTCAGCACTTCCCTGGAGAAGAGCTGAAAGGAGGCTGGCAGAGGGAAAAAGAAGTGGTGTGATGGGATCAGCGGGCTGGAAGGGACTGGGAAAAGGTGCCGAGGGACCCTGACGTGTGCACAGGGCAGGAGAAGGGGGATGGGAGAGGGAGACAATGAGACATAAACAGGTGAGATGGAGTTTTCCTGTCAGACTCCCCCGTGAGGGCAGATTTATCCACCTCCTTCCTCTGGAAAATTCATTAGGCTTTTGTGCCTCCCTCCTCTCCCTGCCAACGTGCTCCAGCTTTGCCCAGGAACAAACCAGTAATTCATGTCCAAGCTCTCTCCTTTTCCAGCACCCGTGGAACAACACAGCATCCTCCCACCCCAGCTCTGCTCCTGCTGATGGGCACCAGCATCCTGGGAAAATGCAGATATTCCTGCAGGAATCCGCAGACAAATAGCAGAAATCTTCCTCTGGTGACCACTCAGCTTGGTGTGAGAGCTGACCCATGGATGAGCAGCTCCCCTGGGAATAAGAAGGAAGAGGCTCCAGGAGCAGGGTGTGTTCTTTAGTCAGCTTAATTTATCCATAACTCAAGCCAAAGGAAATTGAAGTGGCCTGTCCCAGCATTCCTTAATTTGCCAAGGAACTGGCTATGGAAAGAGATAAGAAATAAGGGCTGAAATCTTAAAAGAAGCCATTAGGCAAGCACAGAAGCAAAGAGCAGCTGAAATGCGTGTTTGTGCACCGATAAGATTCTGAACACTTCTTTCAGCACCTGACAGCCAGAGGTATCAACAAGGTAGACAGATTAAATTCCTATAGGCATTAATTAAAAGGATTCTGATGAGGAGAGAAATTAAGGCCTGAACATGGAGCAGAAACAACTGTTATTTTTTTCCTCAGAGAATGTTTAGCTCCAAGCAAGTGCTGCGGGGGGGAAGAAAGGCTTGTGTGAGATGCAGATGGGAGATGTGGAAACACAGCTCCAAAGGGTAAGGGCCACAAGTGAGCTGGAACAAAAATACTGGGATGGCTGTGGTGGTGGTGAAACAGTAATGAAGAGGGACAAGAAGAAGCTGACCACTGTGGGCAGCCTGCAAAAATGGGAATGTGGAAAAGGCAGCGAAATCCCAAAGATTCCTGTGGCCACAGTTTGAGATTCCCAAGACCAAAGAGAGTTGAGTAAAGCATCACCTGTATGCAGCTGCTCTGTGGGAAGGGCTGCAGGAAGGGCACCAGCACGGAGACAGAGGGATGGGAACTGCTGGGCTCTCTCACAGCGCTGTGTGTGCCGGGCTCGGGAGAAAGGACAAAAACCTGTCCAGGAATGCTCATCTGCTGCTGGAACCGGCAGGGAGGGGTCTGTGTGAGCCCTGTGCGTGGCTGCCCAAGCAGAGAGGCGTGGGGCAGGGTCCCACAGACCTGAACACACCTCCAGGCACTGCTTCTCCCTGACTGCACATGCAGAGACCCGAGAGGAGCAACAACCTTGAGAACCAGGCACGAGGTCAGGGAGGGCCTGGCAGGCTCCTGGTTCCATCACTGACGCCAGCTAGGAGGGAGGATTTGAGGTGAGTTGTTTGCCACAGCTTCCCTTCCTAATGAAACAAAAGTGCCCTTCTTCCTGTCATCCTAATCCTAATTATTATTTTATCTTATTATGTTATTATTTTCATTATTATTTTCAGTTCTTTTATTTTTTATTATTATGTTATTACTTTATTATGTCATAATTTCCTTTTCTGATCTAATTTGACCTCCTGCAGTGCCAGGAGGTCTCTGGACGCTGCATTGAAGCAAACAGGGCTTCCCACACCTGAATGATTTGTGGGTGACAGATTCATGGTTCTAGCTGCTGAGTGGCACAGGAGAGTGGCAGTTTCACCCCTGCATCCCTGTGACACCCGTGTGGGTGAGTGCTGCTCCAAGAGCACCCCCAGCTCCCGTGGAACGTGTTGATCCGCGTTCAGCTGCGATCCCGTTTCCTCTGGAAGACACATCCAGCTGAAGCCAGACAGATTCCACCCACCACAAGGCAGCACAGCTGACGTCTTGTGGCAGTCCCTCGAGGACACATCTCCAGAAAAAGAATCACACAGCTGCTCATCTCGGCTCCTAAAGTCACCACTTCTCTCCCTGTTTGGTTTTTTTTCCCCCTCTTTTTCTCTCAGCTGCTTTATTTACATCGTTCTCCTCCCAGCAGGTTGACAGAGCAGCGAATGCTTCGTGGCAGGGAGGGTTGGGTTGGCAAAATCCTCACTCAGGAAACACTGGAGTGGCGCAGGAACACGTTTGGAAAAGCCACTGTGCGTCCCATTGTGATGCAGCTGCCATGTGCTAGGGATAAACACCAACTTGGAAGTTCACGGGAGTGAAATGTCAGCTCAAGGGTTGATTTCATTCACCTGACATTCCTGCTAATAACAATGCCTAATTAGAAAGGCTTTTAAGCATCCGTTACATTAATTTAACGTGAAAATCTCATGGAGCTTTATTGGATTTTTTTTCCCCCTGTAAAATTAACCCTGCAGGCTTGTTACACATGTTTTCATTAGGGACTCTGAGCAGTGGGGATATTTGATGAATTAGAATCAGCCCCTTAGTCTTTGAGTTCAACTTTGTATTTCAAGTTCTTTTATGCTGATAAGGCCCTAATTTGATCCCCCCCCCCACCCCTCCATTAATTTAAAACGTGCCACAGCCTCCTCACACTGCGGCTGAGGGCTGCAAACCCGAATTTACTGCTGCCAATTCCCATGCAAAGCAGATGAAAGCCTGGAGTTCAGAGCCTTTGGTAGCAGCTGGTGCTAATTCTGGTGTGCAGCCCTGCTCTGCTCCGTGGAGCGCGTGCCTCTCACATGGCTGGTTTCCACAGTTCCAGCTGCCAAGCTGTCTTTCAGGGAGCTGGAAAGCCACCACAGGGTTGCCCCTTGATTATTTTTTCATTATTTTTCATTATTTTATTATTTTAATTATTTTAATTATTTTATTGTTATTTTTATTGTGTCATTACTTTATTATGTNTGCCCCTTGATTATTTTTTCATTATTTTTCATTATTTTATTAATTTTATTATTTTAATTATTTTATTGTTATTTTTATTGTGTCATTACTTTATTATGTTATCATTTTATAATTTTATTTTTAAAATATCTATTTTTATTATGTTATTATGTTATAGTTTTATCATTTTATTATTATTTTATGATTAATTTCTTCATTTTATTTTTTATTTTTTATTATGTTAGCATTTTTTTCGTTTTATCGTTTTATTTTATTTCCCTTTCTAAGTGTGACAGCTGCCACCTCAGCCAGCGCTGAGGCTCCCACTTTTAAGGGCACCAAGTGCTGCAGCAGGAAATATCCCAGGGATATTTAAGGGAGTAACAGATGCTGTTAAAGGATCACAGGAGGATCCTTTCTGATGGCCCTTCTGATGGCCCCACATCACAACGCTGTGGCCACCCTCTCAAAGTGGCTGCAATTACGTGTGGCTGGGCCAGGGGCCCGAGGGACAAGGGTGATGTGAGTCCCCTTTGAAGGCTTTTCCGTCCCTTTGGAGAACAGCCTGAGCTATTTCCAGCACTGGGATTCATTAAACTGTGTCACTACGTCAAAGTTCGGGCTTCCATTGAATTTCCCAGCTTGGGAGAACAGAGAGTGATTTTAATGATGGATCCAATCAGGGACTGGAGGGGGGAAAGTTGAAGGAACAGGAACAAAAATATTTGACTGGCATAAATCCGTGGAATTGTTTGACATCCAGTGGAAATCTGACACGAAGCCAAGTCCCCTGTCACACAGATGTGTTACTGAAATGGAACCTAAATGGCAAAAGAATCACACTGGCACACGAACAGAGGAGAGCACGCACACCCCTTGTTCTCCTGCAGCCCACCGCACGATGGTTTCCCTCGTTACATTTCGCACTGCTGCAGCTTCCCCAGATCGACAATTCCCAGCTGGTTTCACCCCTCTCCATAGCAAACTACCCTGCTGCCTAATGCACCAGATGTAAGAGTATTTCCTGATAACCACAGAGACTTCTCCTCTTATTAAGGCTTTCCCTTGAGTCCCTGCACGTTAATATTACCCATCTGTGGTATTTATTCTCTCTCAATGTGCAGACACTTATCCTGTCCCTCGTAGCTGTTGCTTTGCCAAGCTGTACATAGTTAGATGTTTCGAGTCTCTCCTCGTTAATCAGACCCTTTGAACTCGCTGTAGCTCCAACAGCGTTGTTGAACTTCCCAAGTCAGGCAGTGCCCATCTCCTAAGGAGGTGTGCAGGACGGGCTGCAGTGTCCCAGCTGTGTCACAGACAAAGGGAGCGTGACCCTGTGCCTGCAGTGCCCTCAGCCCTTCTCTGCGGCCACAGCACAGCTCAACTTTTCCCCTCTCTAATCCCCAGATCCCTTCTGATCATCTTCTGGCTCGTGAGTCCTCCAAGGCTCTGCCGAAGATGATGGAGATCTTTTCTGCCAGCTCGATGCCCTGCTCCCTCCCTCCTACCACTCATCTCACAGATCAAGTTATTAACTGGGAGCGCGACTGGCAGGCAGGGGGAGAGACACGGATAGGGAATGAAAGGCACGCACAGAATTTGTATGCAAGTTTAGCTCCTCTGCTCACTCTGGCATTGGCATCGCCTCAGAAACTAGTTCAGTTTGCTCCCTGCTGAGAATTTGTTTCTGGAAACCTGTCCTGCCTAATTTCCTAGACTTCCCAAAGCTATATCCTTTGAAAAAAAAAGGCTCCTCAGCTTCCTTCACTAACTGCCCTCTACTAAAGAGCTTTTCCTTGATCCTTCCCAGCTGCTCAGAACCTGCTGCCTGCATTAACCCATTTCT
Source organism: Oriolus oriolus (assembly GCA_013400235.1). NCBI lineage: Eukaryota > Metazoa > Chordata > Aves > Passeriformes > Corvidae > Oriolus > Oriolus oriolus. Next base: position 380,296 of record VXBT01005853.1, on the reverse strand, counting down.
TGCTGGCAGAGGCAAAATCCACCCTCTGCTCTGCATGGGAGCAGCCTCGGGCCAGGACCATCACACCTGATGTGAAGCCTCTGCTTGGATTAGTGGGATTTCAGCTGGATAAGATCTCAATGTGAATTTTTTTTAGGAGGCTCCTGGCATCCACTGAGAATACTTTGGCATCCTCTCCCCAAACTGGTCTGACCAAAGCCACCAGGACTGGAGCTCTGTCTTTTACAGGGGCTGTAAAAGGATCAGGACTGGTCTGGAAATTCTGCTGTTAGAACAGTTTTGGAATCTGGGATTGCATAAAAAGCACTGCAGCTCAGGCTGCCTGGGTTTCCCTGTCATTTCCATCCTGCTCATGCTGCTGTCTCTCATCCCTGCTGTGGATGCTCTGTGCTGAGATTTCTTAGAGGCTGAATCTCACCACCTGAGCTGCCAACACCTTATCTCAGCAGCTCAGCCAAGCACGGGGACTCGGCACAGGTGACAAAGGCTGAGATGTGGCTGCTAATTGCGTTTGTGCTGCTTTTCCATAGGACAGCAGGGCCTGAGAAGTGACAGACTAAATAAAGCTTAAACCTAAAAAAAACCCCTGACCCACAGATTACCTAACAAGTCTTCAGTGATTTGGAAACGGAAAGGAAACCTATTTCTGAGTATTTTCTCAAAATCAAGGAAGAAAAGAAGTGTAAGAGCATGTCAGAAGCAAAATTTGCTGAGAGGTGAGGGAGTAGCAGTAATCCAGAGGCTGAGCTTCTCCTATGGGATATAAACCTCTGGGTTCAAGCCCTGCCTGCAGAACAGGGCTGCCGACACCACGGCAGGACAAATCCCGCTCAGATGGCAGGAGGTGGCTTAGCAGAACCTGCACTCACCAACAGCAGGGCTGGGAGGGCATCCTTCCCTCAGAGATCCCACACGGCCGAGCAGGGCTGGCTTTGGGAGACACAAAAAGGCCCTTCTGTGCCTGCCTGCCGAGGGGCTGCAGGTGCCCAGGGGAGGGGTCGAGGGGTTGGAGGTGCCCAGGTGAGGGATCGAGGGGTTGGAGGTGCCCAGGTGAGGGATCGAGGGGCTGCAGGTGCCCAGGGGAGGGGTCGAGGGGCTGCAGGTGCCCAGGTGAGGAGTCGAGGGGTTGGATGTGCCCAGGTGAGGGGTCGAGGGGCTGCAGGTGCCCAGGTGAGGGATTGAGGGGCTGGAGGTGCCCAGGTGAGGGATTGAGGGGCTGGAGGTGCCCAGGTGAGGGGTCGAGGCCCTGTGGGGAGGGTGTGGAGCAGGGAGGGGCTGCTCTGCGGTGGTGACGGCGCCTCGGGTTTGTCAGCGAGCACAGCGGCAGCCCCGGCCCGGCCCGGCTCAGGCCTGTCTTCTCCCAGCGGGCTGGCGAGGGATTTACATAATAACGGGCCTATTTTAACTTTGCTTCGTCGGCTCCTGACAAGATACAATGTTTTTGATTAAACAGCTTCCCAGGAAGGAGCTGCTGCCTTAAACCGCTCGCACTTTCTCTGACCCCATGTGATCTCATTAGCGGCCCCCTCAGACACGTCTGATGGCGTCTGAAATTCCTCTTTTCCTCCTTCCTCTGAACGAGCTCTTCAGGGTAGGGCAGGGCCCTCCTCAGCACCGTGCTGTGTCCGGCTCTGCAGTTCCTAACCCTGAGCAGGGCATTCCATCGGCCCTTCTGCCTCTCCAGCCCCGCCAGTCCTGAGAGGCTTTTCTCCAGCTGCTTCCCTCCCTCACTCCTCCTCCTTTCTTCCCCGATCAGTCCTCGAGCTGCCTTTTCAGTTTCTCTGCATCTCACACCATCTGTCTCTCTCCTTGCTGCTGTCTTTTTTTTTCCCCTCCTCAACTGACCAGCCCAACAGGGAGAGATAAATCTCCCAAGCCAAGGAGACCACGTCCTCCATATATATTTGTGTGACAGTCAGATGCTGCGGCGACAAAGATCAAAGGCAGCAGCGAGCTCGACAGGGAGATTCAATAACAGCACAGAGTTAGACTGATAGGAACAAGGCAAATGGACAGTTCTGATTTCAGGAGATTATTGACTGCACAACAGAGGCAAAAAAAAAGGCTTCCCAGCAGCATGGCTTAGGGAGCAACACTTCCCAGTGCAGCCCAGGCCAACAAAAGGAGTGAAATATGAGAGAGGGAGCACTTGGTGGCGTGGCTGACAGTGCCATCATCTGCGTGAGGAATGGGCCTCCCTGCCCGATGAACCGCTTGGAATATGGATGGGAAAAGGTGAGATCTGCTTTCGGCTGAGCCTGGGGCGAGCTGGGCTGTGCAGAGAATTGGGGCACACTCCCACATAGCTCCCCTGTCATATTTGGGCACCAGAGGAAGATTCCTGTCTCTCAGAAGAGTCCTGCTGGCGTGGGGACAACGCAGAGCTGTGAAGGATGCTGGGTGGTGTTTGTCCCCAGTCTGGTTCTAAATACAGGGCATGGCTGATCCATGGCTGATCCTCTGCAGCAGACATATCCTCGCTGCTCTTTAGCCTGTTTAATGTTGGGAACTGGAAATCTATGGGGTGTGCACATGGTTCCCAGAGGAATCTGGGTCAGGACAAGAAATCATCTTTGGTTCTGGTTCTTTACTGCCCTCAGTAAAGATCCCTCAGTGCAGCTAATGCTGCCTTCCCCCACGACCACATTTTGCACACAGATTATTTCCTTACAGCCCTTCTGTGGGAAAGGGAGAAATTGAGATGCAGAGCTCACCCAGAAAAGTTCACCTGCAAAAACATCCTGGAGAGGCTCACAGTGAAAGCTGGGGGTGTAAGGGCTGCAAAGGGAGATCAGGTATGAGGCAAAGGGGTGGCAACAAACCCCAAAATCCCCACCAGGTTTGGAAAATCAGGAGCTGGGAAGATTTTTCTTCTTGTGATGTTCCCCCCGAGCTTTTCCAGCTGCACAGGCCAGACCAGCAGCTCAGCTCCAGCCACGTCCCTGGATGTCCCTGAAGCACCTGCAGGACCTGCTGAGAACAGCCAGGAAATCACAGGAGAGGCTCCAAATTTGGGGTTGTGCTTCAGAGCAGGTTTCCTGACAGGGAATGTCCTGAAAACAGCAGGAGGATGGGGGCTGACCTCCAAACAGAGCAGCCAACCCAGCCCTGAACAGGAGTATCCAGCACAGAGGAACAAGGATCAAACCACTTCACCCCAAAACCTGCAAGAAGTGGCAGCATTTAGCAATCAAATAAACAAAAAACGCCAGGGCGCTGCTAAAGCATCTCTCTGAGAGCCTGGAAAGCTGCAGAGGGGGGTCAGGAGTGATGCGGGGCCATTTAGAGCATTGAACCGGATTAATTGAAACACCAGCAGGTTGAGAAGTTGGGATGGGGGCATGGATATGGGGTGTGAAGGATATTTCATCTCTCTGCGCTTAATTTTAGCCAATTAGCACCCATCCAGGGAAGGGGGGGGAGCTGTTAAGTGCTGAATAACAAGAGTGTGAGCTCAAGTGTGAAGAGGTACAAGCAGGAACAGAGAGTCCCTTTCAGCAGCATCTCTGTCAATATTCAGAGCTGGAAAAACACCGTGAAATTATTTCTCCTGCATTCTGGGAAAGGAAGGAAATCTCACAGTACAAACACACTAATGGGCTACGCAGGGATCTGAAGGAGGATTGGTGAGGTATTAGAGCAGGCTACATTAGGGGGGGGGGAAAAAAGAGCAAGAAAAGAGACAGGATTTTCAGGGAGATTTCATCCAAATCGATTAAGTGAGGACTGTGAAGGGGCAGCATTCCGTGGGGATGGAGCTGGTAATTGGCCCACGCAAGCCCAAACAGAGAAAAGCACTCAGAATGCAGGCTGGAAGGGGAGCACGTGGCTGCCAGGTTTTCTTCAGTCAGGGGCCAGGAGAGACCACGGGGAGAAAAGTTTCTCCTGTGCTAATCCTCTGCACAAATCTGTGAAGCCCCACTTCTCTTCCTCCACATCCCTCCTTAAAAATCCCTGCTGCTGCAGCACCTGGAAAACACTGCCAGGGCCAAAGCAGGAGCAGGTTTATCCCAGGAAGCAGATCCTGGGGATGGCTGTGTCCCATGCAGTGTCACTCATCGTCCCAGACTGGGATGGGAACTGACTTTATGTTCCAAATGTGCTCCAGGTGGAGGGTTCAGGCCCCCGAGGGGAGGTGAGGGAAGGCAGCACGTGGGGTCTCAGCAGCCTCTGCCTCAAACAGAACAGGGAATGAAAAACAGGGACCGGGGTGAGAGCGGGTCCAGGGGGACAGACCCCACACGAGGGCTGTCACAGCATCAGAGAGAGATTGTCACTCAAATCCTGCGTGTTTCCAATCTGTTCCCTCAGGGAAAGCAAAGAAACCACTCGTTTCTGGGGTTGTGTTTCCCTCTTTTTAGAAAAGAAATGCAAACTCAAAGTAAGAGAGGGAAAAAAAGCATCTGAAATGACCAAAACCAGCTTTTAAAATTGACTTTTTGGAAAAAAACCTGTGAGTCAGAGGGGATTCATTAAAAGCAGGTCCTGGCTGCTCTCAAATAACCCCAGTGGACAAACTTTACACTAAGATGGGACAGGGATGAGGAAGCTGCTCCTGGAAAATGTTTCCTCTGTCTCTGTGGGTTCGCAGGTAACACTGACTCGGCTCACAGCTCAAGAGCTGGACGAGATTGGAATCATGGGCCTAGGGAAAAAAAAAATCTTCTTTCTCACTTTTTTATTCTTGATATAAAAATGCTGTTGGAAGTGCAAACCAGACTGGGAGTCACCCTCTGCTGTCCAGGTGGATCCAGCAGCAGCTCTGTGGCAATCCTGATTCCGCCCTGGTGGAACTTCCTGCTGTCCTGGAGAACAGGGAGGGCTCTCCTGGCAAGATCACGGCTGAATTTTGGCACCTCTGGCTCTAAAATCAACTAGGGCTGACTGTGGAAAAAAGCCCTGTTTTCACATGCACCATTTCTGGTTGCGTTTTCTGTCAAGTGTTCACAAAAACAGGTGATAGAATGTTTGGAAGTTATTAATGGGTGTTTTAATGAATGACAAATCAATGCTTCCAGATTACTGTAAAGCCCAAACAGTCAATAGGTTGCTTATAATATTCTGTAATACCTTCTTCCTGACATGCTTATAATCACCTGCTAAGTTATGCTCCTCGTGTCTTTAATGCCTATTAATCATTTATTAATCTTTTATAAGCCACTTGCAAATGAAAGCAGAATATAAACCGTGAGATCCCTTCCGTTCTGCCAGCCGTGAGCACCACGTTTTCGGGGGTTTAGGGAAGGATCCATCAAGCAGAGACATGATTTGAGCCCAATCCTAAGTCTTTGTGGCTTTCTGGGCCATGGGTAATTCGCTACCTTGGGCAGGATTTGAGGGAGAGCGGGACTGGCAAGGGCAGCTGAGAGTTTTGTGGTTCAGGTGATGTCAAAGTGGTGCTCGGAAAAGATGAAATTGTCACGTCCACAAAAGCTTCATGGAGAAAATCCTCGCAGGGAGAGAGAGGGAGGAATTAACTTCAAGGCTTAAAGCAAAGAAAAGGAAAAAAATCTCCTCTGTGTAAGGACGGAGGATTGAAGCAAATGGACCACAGGTAGGGGAAAATAACTGAAAATTGGTTCGGGTAATCACAGGAAAATCAAAAGATGCTCCAACACAAAGTATGAGAAAAAGAACTGGTAACACAACACATCTATTTCTCCTCTCAGATAGGACCCATTTTAATCAAAATATCTCTGCATTTGTGGGATCACACCAGGGTCACTGGAGCCAGGAGAAGCTCCATCAGCAGATCCCAGAGCTGACAGCCAGAGGCTGCCATGGAATTCTCTCCCCAGTTGCTGACAACTGTAATTGCTCACAACAACCCCTGTTTAACCACTTTTAGGGAGGAGCTCTGCAGGATGAGTTACGGCAGGACCATCACAACCATCTCAGGCACTCAGGACCACTCTGAGCCATCCCTCTCCCGTTCCATGCCCTCGGAGCACACAGAGCCAGCGGCTGCGGGGTCAGTCAGGTGATTTCTCCCAACTGCTGAGGGTTTGAGCAGTGCCTGAGCTGTAAATCTGCCCAGCCCAGCCCCTTCTTCCCTGTCTGCCCAGGGACAGCTTTGCCTTTTGGCTGTTCTTTGTTCTGTCAGCACCCAGCACTGCCCAACCCATCATGTGGGACCGCTCAGGGCACCTGGGAGGGCTGGAGGAGCCTCAGGAAAGGCAGGGACACAGAAAAATCACTTGAGGGGCAGGAGAAGCGATGACCCTGGGCTCATGTGGCTCCCCTGTGCAGATTTCCCAGGGTCTAATCATGGGTCTTCACTCCAAAGACTCCTTTTCCTCAACCTTTTCCTTTCCCTGCTGCCCATTTTCACCAAAACTGTGGGAATTTCACATCTCTGAGCTCTTCAGCCCTTTCTCAAACTTGCTTGAAAACAAACAGGTTCTAAAATTTTGCACACATGGGGAGTGCCAGGCAGACCCATGTGCACACAAAATGGATTGAAATCCCTCCTTTCCTTTGGGAAAAGCCTCCTGCCTGCCCCCAGCCTTGGGGAGCTGTCTCACTTTTCACCAGTGCTCTCAAAACTGCGCAAGACGCCACCAAATCCTCGTATTTCTAGCTGGGCACCCGAGGAGGTTCATGGGGAGGCCCTGGCACAGGGTGTCCAGAGCAGCTGTGGCTGCTCCTGGATCCCTGGAAGTGTTCAAGGCCAGGCTGGACAGAGCTTGGAGCAACCTGGGATGGTGGAAGATGTCCCTGCCCATGGAAAGGGGATGGATGAGATGAGCTTCAAATTCCCTTCCATCCCAACTCATCCTGTGATTCCATGACTCCGGGATTAAGGAGCTGTCTTCCCATGTCACTCCTCCTTCATCCAGCACATCCTTGTGGTTGATGCCCTGATTAATTTGCATTAATTTCACTCCCTGGTTTCATGCCCCGCTCCCTTCTCTCCTCAGGGCTGGTTTTGGGTGCTCTGCTGCGTCACATCCTGAAGCCATGTGCTTGGAGGAGCAAATACTGCGAGGAGAAGAAATCAGAGCCTAAATTAAAAAGAAAACATAAAAATAATAAAATCCAATCCCCTTGATCAGTATGCCTGTCATTGCAGCGGCACCAAATACATTAAAATGGGATCTGCACACCAACTTAATTAAATGAGCCAATTGGAAGTTGCTGCCAAGTATTAGTTTAAGGTAGAAAATACACTTATTTTGGAGCTTATGCAGACTGAATCTGTAGGGCCTTGTGAGAAATGCGAAGCATTTTTTTTGGGAAGACTCACAGTTTGGAAATTTATTGCAGCGATCTGAATTTTGTTTCATTATGGGTGTCAAGCACAATCACAGTTAGAAGTCTCTTGGCTGCTTCCCAGGATACAACATCCCCTGGAAATTGATCTTTTCTTCCAAAGTGCTGCGGAAACGGATCCGGCTCTGCGTGCCCGGGGGCAGGGGATGTGTTTCTGGCCACCAAGGAGGCGTTCCAGGCTCTGGGAACATTAAATGGGAGCAGATATTTGGTGCCCAGTGGCGCTGTGGGTGCCGTTGGCAGCTGCAGGGTGATTACTGGAATTCATCACGGATTCCGGGCTTTCCTGAGCCGCGCGACGCCGCAATCAGGAATTAGTTGAGGAGCAGAACAATTGATTTGAAGCTATTTCCGTAAATCAAACCGCCCGTTTCAGCTCGCTGACGGCCTCACCCGGGGCTGTGTCACCTCACTGGCACAGCAGGAGCCGAGGATGCTCCAAGCTGAGCAAAAAAGGTGATTCCAGAGGCAAACCCGTGGAGCTGGACTCAGATTTTTCCCCTAATAAAATTAAACCACTTTGCCTCTGCGTTTTCTGAGACATTTCTTTGACCCAGAATTAAATGAATTATTATTTTTCAGTGATGTATTTTAAGACCTGAGTGTGATTTTTTAATGGGAATCTAGCAGGCTTTTAAATACATTGTTCCAAACTGATGAGAGGAAATGTTTCACTTCTCAAATATCAGAGGCTTTGATTTTTTTTCCCTGATGTTTCTTTTCTACCCCACTTTGAAAAGAATCATTTGGAGAAATCAGCGTGGATTCAAACATTCTACTGAAGTCTTCATCTGATGTAATTCTTCTCAAATTTCAGTGTTTTGATAACATTTCAAAACTGGGAGGCTGGTAGGTCAAAATCAAGGGGAAAAAAAATCTCTGCGGTGCTTTTTTCCCTCGTGTTCTTCATTATGTGGCCGTTCTTAATCTTCACTTGGAGGAAGTTTTGAATGCAAACCTCACTCTGAGCTGCCTGAGATGAGCAAGCAGCGATGCCCCTTTCAGACAGAGAGGAATTAGGGATAGCTCAGCTCCTCAGAGCAGTGCCCAGCCCCACGGGCAGCACGGAGCTCAGCTGTGGTTCTGACACCGATTTTTGGCGGATCTGTGCTGTCTGCAGCTGTGGGAACCAGGGAGGCATCTCGGGAACAGCCTTCCCCAGAGCTCCCGAGCACCTTGTCAGGCGGAGGAAATCACACTGACGGTGATTTGGGAGGAATAACTCGCGCACTTGGGTCCCGCTCTCGCAGTGTCGCTCCCAGCCTCAGCTCAGCTCTGCCCAGCTCTCATCAGACACCCAGAGGTCAAAGAGCTCTGCTGCTCCTAATTAATCCCGACCTGAGCCGACTGGGCCCTGCTGCCTGGCTGATGCTTTAATGAGCACAGCTCACTCGGGCTGAGCTCAGTGCCACAGCAGGGTCCCAGTGCCACAGCAGGGTCCCGGTGCCAGGGGGTGATAGGATGGGCTGAGGGTGCCACAGCCACCAGCCCAGTTAGCACTGGTCACACTGGGGAGGATGGGCTGAGGGTGCTGCAGCCACCAGCCCAGTTAGCACTGGTCACACTGGGGAGGGTGGGCTGAGGGTGGCACAGCCACCAGCCCAGTTAGCACTGGTCACACTGGGGAGGATGGGCTGAGGGTGCCACAGCCACCAGCCCAGTTAGCACTGGTCACACTGGGGAGGATGGGCTGCTCAGGTCACTGCCGGGGAGCTCAGGGGTGATCCTGCTGCTGAGGGCTCAGAGGGAGCTGTTGGGATGGAGTTTCCAGCAGGGTCCAGGTGAATTTTAATGGGACTTGAAAGGTCAAAACTGAGCTCCAGACACCCCACAGCTGTGCAGGACGTGGCAAGAGCTGAGGTTTAGCTCATCGCTTTTCCATGAGGCAGCTGAGTTATCCCACTGTGGCAAAGCCAGCTCTGAGATTTCTGCTGATCTCTGCTCAGGCTGAGCCTGCTCCTCACCTCACTGATAGGAGCTCAGCCCAGACTGACCCATCCTCCCCTAACCTGCTAAAAACCCCAGAGAGCAAGGAAATCTGGCCTCAAAGGGATGTTGGGAAGGCCAGCAGCACGGCCAGGGAGAGCGGTCAGCAGCCAGGCCGGGCTGTTGGGCTGGATGTGCATCACACACAGAGCTGGCTCTGCCAGGGACAAGCCATCCAGCACAGGGACACGGTGTCCAGCTGCCCTCCCGCTGCTCACCACTGGCTGAGTGCTCTGCAGCTCTCTCTCTTTTTGTCTCACAGTGCTCTGTCACACCATCTATTCGTGCTACAGGACCCAGTTTATAAAGGAATAGAAGGAATTTCCATCTGTGACATCTCCTTGTCCCTTTGCTCCAATCCATCTCTCCTCCGTGGTGGATGAGAGTTATCAGGCTAAACACAGACTTCATGTTTACCCTGCTCAAGTCACCTGGGGAGTCTCAAAAGCACTGCTGGCCCTGCTGGCGGAGACAGGAGAGTGATGTCTCTCCTCTAAAGTGGGCACCAGCAGCTGGGCACATGAATCAAAGTGCCCGCTTTTCTCTCCAGAGTACTCAGGGAGTGTGAGCAGATGGATCCCTCTCCTCTCCTCTCCTCTCCTCTCCTCTCCTCTCCTCTCCTCTCCCCTTTTCCCTGACTGAGCCCCACTGGACACACCCTCCCAGCACAGAGATGTTGGTATCTTTATTCCATCGCCTGCTGACCCCTCAAGGAAAATCCAACTTCAAGCCAGGCACCAAACCAGAAGAAGCAGCTCTGAACCCACCTCTGCTGTCTGTGTTTGGTCCAAGCAGCTCAGAGCGTTTGTTTTAACTACTCCTGCTGATGAATGGTTTCCCTGCTTGCCATGGGTGAGGGAGCACCACTGCTCTCTGCAGCCCCACGGAAAACGTGCCGGGAAGCTGTGAGATTGCGCACTGACCTTTCAGCAAACACGTGTGCCAGGAAACACCAGCCAGGCTGCAAATGTTAAACGAGTCACAGCCAGCCCTGCATTTCCTATTACCCAAAGTCCTTCAGCCTGGATCCCGAGTCCAGCCCTGCATCTGCAATCGTTGCTATTCCCGGCCCTTCTCTTCCATGCTGGACTTCGGGGGTTTGTCCAGCCTGGACACGGTGACTGCTGTCACAGCTGCCACCAGCTCCACCACAGAGGTGACCAGTGCAGAACAGCACAAAACCTCCAGGAAAGCCCATCCTCATTGTCCAGTGTCACTCAACATCGGGTAGTTGTCCAAGACTCTGCTCTTTTTCCTGGAAAACGTGCCCAAAATCTTCCTTGGATTTCCCATCCCTGCCTCAGAGAATCAGGTTAACGTGGACCCACTTGGACTGCAGAGCATCCCACAGAGGGGAACTGCATGCGAGACTTTTTCCCAGCACTTGGAGAGCTGCAGACATTCCCCCCATCTGTGAGTCATTATGGGATGTACCTCACCGCAGAGTCCCCCAGTCCATCCCAGGACATGTGCAGGTCTCTCCCAGCCCTCTCTGTTATGCCAGGTGTCATGTCATATCCATTCCACGCGATATTCCAGTGGCAGGGATTCTGTCCCTATGACCTTAATGTAGCCAAGGAATGGCTTGACATGCACAAAAGAAACAAACCCACTCAGAGTAGAGCTGGCAGTGAATGTCGATGCAGCTTTTTAAACCTCTAGTCAGTCTTGTTTCCCACCTTTCTATGCTTTGGGTGATCAGATTGGCTGGGAAAAAAATCAGGACCAAAGCTGAGGATGAGATTTTGGAGATGGTTCCCTCATTCGACCTCTTTGTGGCACCTGTTGCTGCTCCCTTTAATTTGTCACAGAGGATGTTTTATGGATGACGTCTCCCCCTTGCTGGTCCTCATTGGGATTCCAGGCACTCCTTGGCCCGGCTGAGATCTCAGCCCCAGCCTCCCTCTCATGGCTGGGCCTGACCTTCTCCGTGTGGGGTGGAATAACAATCACACAGGGGACGGGAGCTGCTTTCTACAAAGGGTGGGTGTGAACCTGGAGAGTTCCCTGCCTCCCCTCTCTGCTCCATCCATCCACGTGTGGCTCCCAGGACGTTTCCAGCAAGGAATGCATGTGCAGAGCCAGGGCCAGCTCTGCTGACCACAGAACCTGCAGAAAGCCCTGGATGTGGGACACCCAACAATCTCCTGGGGAAACAGAAGCCAACAGCAATTCCCAGCACAGCTCCCAGCCCTGGATCTCCACTCACCAATTAGGTTTCCTCCCCCAGCTCGCAGAGGGAAAGGCAGAGAGGAAATGCCAGCTGCTGCTGGGCACACAGAACAGACTCGGTGCGTGTGCTTACAGCACTAATAACTCCCTTCCTGCTGAAGGAATTACTTTCTCTTAATCCCTCCTTGCATCAGTAATCGGAGAGATGAGCAGATGGTGCCAGAAATGCAGGAATTTGCCCATTAAAATAACTTCAGAGCCAATGACTTAGCACCAGGAAACAAACACCTTCAGGAGAGCCCTGCTCCAGCAGGGAACAGGGGCTGCTGCCACGGGGAAATGAGAGCTGCCTTGGAATGATCCAGCCTCAAGGAGCGACCCAGCTCCAAGGAATGACCCAGCTCCAAGGAATGACCCAGCTCCAAGGAACAACCCAGCTCCAAGGAACAACCCAGCTCCAAGGAACGACCCAGCTCCAAGGAATGACCCAGCTCCAAGGAACAACCCAGCTCCAAGGAATGACCCAGCTCCAAGGAATGACCTCTCCCCAAGGAATGGCCCAGATCCAAGGAATGACCCATCCCCAAGGAATGGCCCAGCTCCAAGGAATGACCCAGCCCCAAGGAATGACTCAGCTCCAAGAAATGACCCAGCCCCAAGGAATGACCCAGCTCCATCTCCACAGTGAGGCCGAAGCTGTTGTCCAGGAACTCTTTGGCCAGCAGAGGTGCCCAGCAAGATTTGCCCTCCTCTGCACAAGGTGCCAGTCCTGTTCTGCCCTCACTGTCACCAGAAGCCCTGGGTGTCTCCCAGCGGAGCAGTGCCCAGCTCCAGCACTGCTGCTGCCACTTCCAGAGTCCATTCAGCCCTCAAGAGGAATAAGCAGAAGGACAAAACCCTTCCCAATGATGGATTTCTCTCCTACAATTCCCATGGTAAGCTCTGTACATCAGCAATTTCTCTCTCTTCCAATCAGACACGAGTCATGCACTCATTTCTCAGCGGATTTACAAGTTTTTGTCCTACTTCATTTGTCCAGGAATTACATTCTTCCGCACAGGCCGGCCGAGCAGCTTCCTGCAGGTTTTCCAAGGCATTCATAGTGCAAAACAGAAGAGTCAGCAGTCACCATATAGCCGACCTTGCAACCTTGCATGGCCAACCCATCTGTTCCCGGGCACAAAGCAGTGATGTTTAAATCACACCCCTGCTCCTGGCTGCGAAGGACAGAGGAACCAGCAGCCCCTGGGGTGAAAACATTTTTGCTATTCAAGGTCTTAATTTCCAGTGGGAGTGCTGCCGTCTCCTAAAGCAGCATTTGAAAAGCAGCATCCTGCAGCCCAGGTAACAGCCTTGCATTCTTCTTTCCCTTTGCCTGACCTCATAAATCTTCCAGGCAAAATTTCCATCCAAATTGCCGTGCTCCCACAAACATTTATGCCAAGTCACACTTGCGCCAAGCCGTGTTGCTCTACAGAAAAGCACTGCATCCCAAATATTGCATCAGCTCCAGCTCTGGGCCTCCAGAAGGGCGAACGTCTCTTTATTTTTAATTAACTCTTTATATGACATGGCATTTATTTCATTATCTCACTGAATGGCCAATTAGCTCATCCCAAGGAACAGGACCTAATTAACCAAGACAAGTAAAGTGAACTTCCACAACCTCCCTCTCCTGTAGGTAAGTTGCTAATATGTAATTACTCAGCAATAACTACCTCATTAAAGCTTGGATAAATATTCCTTCTCCCTTTCTTGGATTTCTTTTTAAAGAAATCTCCAATTAATCTCTTTGGATTTTGCTTGTTCCAATGTCTCAGAAATCTCCAGGGTCAAACCATGTTGTTTTCCAGCATCCGCAGGTTGGAAGTGGTTGTAATAGCAGCAGCTCTCTCTCCATGGGTAACAGGCACTCATGGGGCTGTAGAAGCTTCCCAGTGGCTGAAGAAAAGGAGTTCCAGCCCACATCTGTGGCTGTGACACCCTCTGGAGAGTCTCAGGACTGCCTCCCTTCCCCAAGCAGCTGAACTCAGCTTCCACAGGCAGGAACTGCACAGAAAGCAGGAGGTTTCTTTCCCTTCACTTCCTGCCCCCTGAGGGCCTGATTTGGTTGAAATCTGAAAATATCCCTCCTTCCTTTCATTATGATTTTCCTAATTGCATGGTTTAGTTTTGTCAGCAGCAAAGGGATCCCCTTTGCCCTCCCTGAAACCGAGGAGCAGAGCTGGATCTCTGTCAGCTGGGCCATCCCTGCTCCGGGATGCAACTCCAGAGCACCCAGACAGCTGCAGAGGACGGAGGGGAATGAGTGGCTCTCCCTGAGCTGAGCTTGCAAACAGCTTCTTTCCTTTGATAGCTCTTCCACAGGTAGCGTGCTCGGAGCGGTATCTGACACGGTGCCTGATTTGAAACACAGAGATGAAGGGTCGTGAGATGAAAGGGGAGCATTAATCTCATGTTGACTCAGCACCACAATAAACTCGATCCCTTCATTGCTTTTGCTTGTGGCTGGGGGTCAGCATTTTTGGGGAGGAATTCTCCAGAAGAAGACGTTGTACTGGGAGGGAGCACTAACGCAGATGGGAGTGCCAGGATTTTTCCGTGCTGGTGCAGAGACGCCTGGGAGACATTCCATAAATATTCCTCACCCGTGTCACACTGAGCTCCTGGGTAATGGGATTCAGAAGAGATCATCAGAGGCCTTAAAGATCACCTGTCTATGTACATAGGTCTTAAGGAGACCAAAGAAACAAGATCTGTGATTCTCCAAGGGTTTAGGAAATGACTGGACGTGCACTCACGTCGATGTGGTGGTGTTTGGTCAAAGGATGGACTCGATGATCTTGGAGGGCTTTTCCAAACTTAAGAATGCCATGATTTTATGATTCTTAGTGGATGTCAAGAAGAAACAGGAGAGAGATCTGTCTAAAACCCCTTTTCGGGTGTACTAGTTCGAAAGCAAACCAGTGAGAGATTCCAAGTCAGAACGACAATTTAACGGGAAAATTAAAATAAATGCAGTAGCTCAGAAACACTGGCAGAGTCAGGATAGGACCTGACACCCTGGTGGGCAGGGTGGTGGAAGCAGCCCGATTAAGGGGCAGCTGCAATCCTGTTGAAGTGATAGATGCGGTTCCGTCAAAGCGGTGACCCTGCAGAAGGGTCTGGTCTTCCTCTGAAGTGGAAGTTACATAACCAGTGGTGGTTATGTAGCTCTTGTTCCCTGGGAATCCAGTAGGTCAGGGCTGCCTGTGGTGTTCCAAAGCTCAGATTATATCCAGGTGGGGATGCTTGGTTCCTCCCCCTGGGCAGAGCATCTCACAATGGGGTGAGGTAATTTTACGAGTCATGCAGTGAGACTGGATGGCCCACGGACAGAAGACATCTCTCCAGAGGGAGTTATCAGGGAGGTGTCATGGAAGAGATGAAGAACACTGCCCCAGCTGGTTCTAGCAGCTTGTGAAGATGGTGACAGAACACATACTTCTGGTTACACCTTACACTGTAACCTAAGACAGGCGTCGTCTCACCCCTCAGGGATGTGCTGCTGATGTGTCGCTCCCCTGAGGAGCCCCCGGGATCGAGCACTGCAGGCAGCAGGATCAGCCCCCCCTGGGCACAGCTGCTGATCCTGTTTTCCTGGAGCACAGGAATGGGATCTCAGAGCAGGATCCACGGCAAACAGAAAGAAAAGACCATTTCAATGATGCCCCTGCCTAGCAATGACTGATGACCAAAAGCACTGGCTGAGAACTCGGGCAGAGGCGTGATGGGAGGAGGCACCAGCTCCTCTCACCACTCCATTTATTTATTATTATTTTGTTATCTATTTTCTCCTGGTGGGAAGCACAGCCATCCGTGGGGATGTAGAGCATGTGCCTGCCTGCTGCTGGCATCGCTGGGATGGCAGGGTCAGAGTGAGCAGATCTCTACATATGTTATTTCCTTGTTCTTCAGCTTAATGGGGCGTTCCACTTTATTATTGTATTTTTTTTTTAATTTTATAAGACATGTTTCATTAAATCTGAATTATGGCAATTCAGGGAAAGAAATTAGCCCATTAAAATTATAATGAAAACATCTTATAAAAAAAAGGCTGTCAACTGCCATTTCTGCTCTGCTGGGTGAGGAAATAAGGAGGAGAGAGAAATGTGTTGTCTCCGAGCAGGGACAGCACCTGGGAAAGCAGGACCTGCTCTGGAACGGAGTCAGCATCAGCGAGAGCCAAAGGGCTCCAAGGGGTTTTTCCATCCAAAAACCCTTTCCAGGTCTTTCAGGGCTGAAGCCCTTTCAGAAGGGCTGTGAGGAAAGAGGAGAATTGTCCTACGTTCCTGGTTGGTCCCACCTCCTTCTGACCAGCTGGACAGCAAAGCCAGGCAGAGAATTTCTGCTTGGATTTCCCTCCTGTGATAGTGATGGGCACAGGAATTGCAGCTTCCTGGGGTTTTCTGGAAGGGAGAAAGTTTTGTGCTGGAGAACAAGCCCAGGCCCTGCCAGACAAGGGAAGAAGGGATCTCCCCAAAGCCTCATTTAGGAAGGTTTTGCACTTTCCTTGGAAACAAATTTCTCTTGCTGTTGCCAGAGACAGCTCACAGCACCAGGGCCAGGCTCAGGTGCTCCCATACAGCACTTTGTTCCTTCTGTGGCAATGACATTCCCAGAGGAGGAAAGAGGTTTTGTCAGAAATAAAGTGGGAAGAAAAATGAACTCCCTTAAGCTGCCTCATTGATGGTTAGATGAGGGTAGCAAAAGAAAAGCCAGCTCTGTTCTCCAGTCCAGTTGCTGGGTGGTTCCTGCTGCTGTCCTAAACTCCCCACACCCTTGAGCAAAATTGTGCTGCATTTCTGTTTTCAGCAAGGTAGTGAAGGTATTAGCTGGAGAAAAAAAAAACCCTCTGCCTGCAAGGGGATAAAGGTCAGCTCTGCTGAAATGAAATCGAGTTTGAAACTGCATGTCAATTAGACACGCACAAAAGAAACTAATAAAATTAATCCACTAAACTGCGAAGCTGAGGTAAAGCAATCCTGTAAGATATATAGAAAAGGAGGTGGGGAGGAGCTGGTAAACAGGAAGAGAAGTGGGGTACAGGATGAAAGAGGTACAGAAAAAGAAATAATGAGTAAAAAGAGGAGACGGAGATAAATGGGATATTCATTCTTGAAAAGGGAAAAGTGAATGAAATGAGATTGGGATGAAAGGCAGAACCCAAATAGTCCAAAATACGCCAAACATAAGAAGGGGGAAGGTTTCTCCTTCCCAGACAAGCTAATTGTGTTAAGAGCCCAGGAGAGCAGATCTGTGTTTGTAACAGAGCACAGAGGAGGGGCAGCAGCAGCAGGAGGAGGGGACACCGGTGTGGGGACAGGGCAGAGTGCTTTGCTCCACGGGAGCTCTGAGGCAGACCTGAGGGCAGCTTGGATGGATCTCAGCCCAGAACGAGCATGGATCCAGCATGGATCTGATTACAGAACCTCAGGGAATGACTGACCAGCATAGAACAAGGTTTCAGGTGCAACAGAAAAGCTGCTGTTGGGTGACACAGCCCTGCACAGCCCTCGGTCTGTGTATCACACCAACCCGGCTGCAACCCGGAGTTGACATGAGGTGGACCAAAGACAGCAACCAAATTAAATCCTTGGATCAGCTTTCATTTATTCTGCCCATTTTATCTTTCAAAAAAACTGCCTGGCCCTGAAAAGCTCTCCATCATTTCCTCTGGAGGAGCCTAGAGCAGGATTTGAAGAGGCAAACATTTCACCCACGATTTTTTCCACCATTTAAAGCTTCCTCCATCCCAGATCCTCCTTTGTTTTGGCAGCGCTCTCGGACACGGGCCAGGCTGTCTGGAGGTACCTTTGCCAGTGCCTGGATACCCCTCCTTGTGTTTCCACTTTAACTTTACAGTCGGAATTGCTGCTGAGCTGCAGGGCATTCCCTGGGTTTAATGAACATCAGGGGCCTTCGCCTGACGCTTCATTAGTTCTTCCCACAGAGCCAGCCCCACACCGGAGTCATTATGGATTTGTTCCAGGCCTCGCTGAAGCATTTCCATATGGAGAGGCAGGCAGAGGAGCTGACCCTGAAAAGGTGGAGTCTGACATCAAATGCAGAACAGAAGATGGATGGGAGAGCAGCAGGGATTTGGTACTATCAGAGTCTGGTGGCTCTGCTGGGGCTGCAGGGATGGGGAGGAGGCCACGTGGCTCACGCTGCCCCGAGACTTCAGATCTCTCACTGAGGCCGTTGCATGAATCCATTGTGTTCCTCAAAGAGTTCCTATCCCTGGCAGCAAAAACCTTCCTGGGTCTATCAGACAAGCTGGGAGAACTGAGGGTGTGAGGGATTCTCTCAGTGAGGTTCTAAATGTGGGGTTCCACAGAGAAAGACAAAGAGAACGCAACACTTCCCTGCAAGAGGCAAACGCCTCGCTGAGAGGCTCGTTAGGAGAAAAGGAGGTTGATTAAAGCTGGAATCAAAGAACAGCAATGTGAACGCTGTGAATACACGTGCAGGGTGTCCTGCAGCCTCGCTCTCACAGTCTGGTGCCCCGGGTTCCTGCTCTCCCTTGCCTCTTGGAACAGGAGAGACAGGAACAGGCTGATTAATAAGGCTGCAGGAAAACAGAGAAACATCTCCAGAGAAAGACACATTCACTTTTAACTCATTTCCATATTTTTCTTTCCCCACCCCCCAATGAATTTTGACACTGATCTTTTCCCCTTTTCTTGTTTATCATTTTGGAGTAGAAAGCTTCTGCTTTCAAAACAACTTCTCTCCAATTCCCCCCTTTCTTTCTTATTAATCTCCAAACGAGAGAGCGAGCAGGTTCTCAGCTCCTCCAGTGAGGGCCGTGTTCAGTTCACATTTTCTGATCAAAAGCTGGGAGGTGTTTATCTGATTTCTGTCACACACACTGCCTAGGCCAAGGCATGTCTGGGGAGGTGTATTCATGATGTGTATCAGTGTGTGTTTATTGCCATGGCTTCCTCACCCTTTTTTTAAATTATTTTTTTTTTCTCAGGAGGAACTTCATTCAGCTTTACCCACGGATCAAGGCCTGGATCAACCCCAGGCTCCAGTCAGAGCAGGATGGATGTGTAAGAGGAGCTGGCTACAACTGGGCAGGGTGTGGGGAAGCCCTGACCTCCTTTCCCCAGAAACCTGACTTGTGATGGATGCTCTGGCAAGGCATCATCTCCCAACAAATCAAAATCTGGAGTTTAGCCTGAATCCACGATATTTAACACCCCAAATGCAATAGTATGACCCATTATTTACTAACTCGGGCCATGTTAATAAAGATAATACATAATTATCCCTGAAACAGTTCAATGCAAAGGTTCCCTCAGCTATAAACATATCACATTTCTCCTCTGTTTGATGGCCTAATTACAAGTATCACCGTCCATCTGAGTTAGGACTAGATTAAGGCTCTGCTTGCATTTAAAGTAGCTGTTAGCATTGCTTAATAGTTAGAGATGACTAATTGGCCATCACACTGGTGATGAATGAAGCTGAGGCACGAGGCAGTGCATGAAAATTACCCGTGATTATCGCCAAAATTCACACTGAGGGATAAAACCCCGTGTACATGCACCCCACATCCTCTGTAAACCCCAAGGCTGAGCTCAAACTCCCCACCAGCACTGGAAACCAGTGGAGATGGGTCCATCCTGCAGCCAGGACTTGGATTTGTGCTGCTCCCCCTGTTCCCAGCTGCTGGGCTGTCCCTGCAGGTGTGACAGGAGCTGCTCCACAGCCGGTCCCTTCCTCACCAGCAGCACTCAGGACTAATCTCGTCACATCCCTCAAGTTAAACCTGGTTTATCCAACTCCACGTGTTGCCCATCCCTGCCCCTTCCAGGCCCTGGTGTGTGGTTCCAGGTGCTGCTTTTCAGGGAAACAGGAAAAACAAGGCCCTGGCTGCATCAGCTCAGTGCTGGCGGTGTCCTGGCGTCACCAGAGTTAAATTCCTCCCAGCAGCTGTTGCAGTGTTGTGCTTTGGATTTGGGTGTTGATAACACATCGAGGGTTTGGGTTTTTCCTAAGTTGTGTTTACCCTAAATCAAGGATTTTTCTTGTCTCCTGCTCTGCCAGTGAGGAGGTTTGCAGAAGAGACTGGGAGGAGGCGCAGGTGGGGCAGGTGACCCAAAGTGGCCAAGGGGATACTCCACACCACAGAACGTCCTGCCCAGTATAAAAACTGGGAGGAGTAACCCAGAAGGGCTGATCCAGGTTTGGAAGGGGAGGTCTGGCATTGGTCAGTGGGTGGGGAGCAATTGCATTGATTTTTCCCTTATTATCACTTACCATTATTACTGCATTTTTACTTTATTTTCGATTACTAAACTGTTCTTATCTCAACCTACATATTTCACTTTGATTCTCCTCCCCATTCCACTGTGTTGCAGTGGGGAGAGGGAGTGCTGCTTAATTTCCAGCTGGGCTTAAACCCCAACAGGGGTCTAAGGGTACCAGCAAGGCAGGGACTGGTGAGAGGAGACTCTTCCTTAAGCCAGTGAGGAAGTTAATGGGATAACAGGTTGGGAGAAACCAGCCTGCTGCTCCTCCCAGCTGTGGGAATCTCCTCGAGGGAAATCCAGGGTGCTGGAGGGGCTTCTGAGATGATTGTGTGTAGAAGACCCTTCCTCTGAGTTATTAATGATGTTTCTGAGAGCGCAGGGAGCTCTCTGAGGGTCAGGGCTCAGCCCACGAAGCCCCTTTGTGCTCAGCCCTCGAGGTGGCTCGGGCTGAACTCACTCCTGGGCAGCTTTGAAGGCTTTTTTACCATGACACGTTCACAAGTGCGAGGAGTGCTCAGCAAAGTGCTTCCACAAAGCTTCGTTTCTTTCCTGGAGTGCACACCAGGAGTTGGGAACAATAAAACACTTTTCTGTCTGACCTACTTTCTCCCCCCCTCCCAAACAAGCTTCTTCCCCATCTCTCTCCACTCCCTGATACAAATCTTCCAGATTAAACTTAAAGAACGTGCTAGTGAGGCTAAGAAAAGACTTTGCTCTTTGCTGGCCTCATTTTTAGGACACTGATGATTGCAGAAATCCCCGATTAAGGTGGGAAGCTGGGATTGGCCCACTCCACGCGAAAAGTGAGATAAAGTTTGATATCTGTAAAGAACACAAAAACAGCAAAATCTTCTCGGGAAGTTTCTGAGCTGACTCTTAGTCTGGATGTTCGTCCAGGCAAATCTGGGATGTGTGACAAGAATCCATAGTCTGAGTTTTGCCTGCGTGAGGAGGAGTTACCAAAATGCATCACAGGAGGTAAAGTTTGCATGGCAGGGACTTAATTCCCTCAATATGACCAACCAGTGGACACTGATTGATCCTAAACAAGATGATGGAAACTTAGCGGGGTTTCAAAGTTTATTTTTGGGGGAAAAAAGTCACCTTTGCTGAGGGACATCCTCACTGTTGGGTTTTGATATATTCTCACAGCAAAGCCCAGGTTCATAAAGGGATGAAAGACGAGGTCAGTTCATTCCTGTAAACACCTCCCACAGCAAAGCTGGGTTAAAGAGGATGCTGAGGCACAGAAGGAGTTGAGTTAAAGAGGATCTTGGGCCAAATCCAAGCCCTCACATCTACATGGAGAGCCTTTTGCTGGTGTGTGCCAGGGGGTAAGGAAATGGGAATGATCCCAGAACCCCTCAGGGCTGCTACAGCCCATGGTAGGTGCCAGCCCACAGGAGATGCTCTTAACAGTCCTCAATTGTCTGAAACTGCATAAATCTCAAAAATTACCCTAATGGCAAATGTAAATTTTAAAAATGCCTTGCTTCTCACAGTCCTGTCATGCATTGCTTGGCAGTCAGCTTGTCCCCGGGATATGAGGAAGCATCTGTGTTTGTAGGGTGGATGTGGGAGGAAACTGGCTTACCCAGGAAAATATTGCCCATTTCACCTTTTATTTCACACATTTAGCCACTGAGATGAAACAAAACTGTGTAGAAAAACTAATTTCATCTGCTGCACAATACCATTATTACCATAATCTGGTATAAAAGGGGGAACTTCACAGCACTGGTAAATAGATTATGAGAGTCATTTAAGATCCCGGAACACGCCGAGAGCCTCACATTTTGCAAACAAGGGATTACAAAACTAATGCCTCCTTCCTGCTAAACCCAGACACTCCAGCTCAGAGTCACCTGAGGAATAATGAAACACCTGAGTGCTATGTTGTTTTGGTTTTTTTCCCGTTTCTATTTTTTAAATATTTCTGTCTCTCCACCCCACCTATAGCCTGGAACTGCTTCTTCAATTTAGCAGCAGAACCGCAGGAGGGAACAGAGCAGACTTTGCCTGTTCCTGCCTCTGCTACCAGTTGCCACTCTGCTGTCCCTGCGTGGCTGTGCAGCACCCGGGGCTCTCCTCTCTGTTTGTGCGGCACACGGAGCAGGGGTGCAGCGCTGTCAGAAGGCGCCCACAGCCCAGAGCTGCCATTAATTAGCACCAGCCACGGGCCCCAGCTCCAGGCTGCTCCCATCAGCTGTCAGCTCCGCAGGCAGGATCCGCTGCTCTGGCCAGACAGCCCCTCCCAGGATGAGAACCAGGGCTGCAAAACGGGGGGCGAGTTGTGACAACCGGATGGAGATGTGTAAACACGCCAACACCGCCTTATCCAGGGGCTACCGTTTGCCTCATTCCCTCTAAAGGAACTGTCCATTTTTAGCAAAAGTCTTCCTGCAGACACATTTCTCACTGCCCTTCCAGGATCAGGCTTTATTTTCCTTATTCCCTGTGCTGTGGCCAGGGGATATTTTCCACATGTCCTTCACTCCACACCCCACAGGCTGTGCATGGCTGGTACCCTGTACCTCGCACTGAGCTCGTGCTTTCCCTGCAGCTCTCTCCATCTTTTCCCCAGCTCCACAGGGAATTCTTATCAATCATATTTGGTGCAAGGGTCACTTCCTGACCCAGCTGCCCACAGCCACTCGCTGTGTGATGAGGCATTAACGCTTCTGTTCAGGGCTGGTGCCCCGAAGGGCTCCTGAGATGAAAGAGAACTCCTGTGCACACCAGGGGAACTCTTGGATTAAAAGGAGAAATCAAAATAGCCAGATTTGGGCTTCTTTACAGACACTGCTGGCTCCTGCAGGAGGTACTGAAGGCATGACTGCCCGGTGAAGTTACAACCTTTTGCCTCCAACTCCCAATCCTCCAGGAGGGGCGTGCTCTCTAAAAAATCCCACCCGGACATTGCAGAGCAGCACAGGTGAACTCGCTGTTCTGGAGCACCTTTGCTGCAGGAGTGCAGAGCCCTCCTGGAGAGCTCGGCACAGGGAGCCGCGGGGTCCCAGCCATTTGCCTTCCCCGAGTGCTGCTCCCAGTTCATCTTGTGCTGGAGATGAGCTCTGAAGTACCAATCATGCAAAAATCGACTTTATGTTTGAAGGACAAATGCAAAGTCTCTCTTAATGTCCTTTTATAACCCACACTCCATCACACCTGACACAACCACTCCTGTCAAATATTGTAGTTTAAATAGTGCTGTTGGTAAATGATAAATACATTTGGATAACCTTGCACCCTGGAGAGGAGAGGGTGCCCTGGATTTATTGCTATGGTGTTTAATATTGCTTTATTTTGGCCAAAGAGAAATACTGGAGATGTTCATAAAGCTGAACCCTGTAAATCAATAAAGACATTCTTGGTGAATCTGATTTTTAGCTGGGAAAGATTTTAGCTGCATTGCTAAGAGGTGCAGGAGAGTGGAAGCTGTTTTCTCCCAAAATGAAAAAAGCAGGGCGTGAAGTGCTTCCTGCTCCAGGTGCCCCAAGGTGGGAAGGCTGCTGGCCTGGAATATCTCCCACAGGTTGTGAAACCTCCCAGGTGTCCAGAGGCAGCAGGGAAAAGCACCTGAAGTAGGGGAATCCTTCCAGAACGCACCTCTGAGCTGGCCTGAATTCCTCTGTGGGCAGCTCTGGGATTATCCCACCTCGCAGGGCAGGATGGCCTCGGCCGCGCAGTTCAGAGGCTGAAAATAAGATTGTAAATGTGACTGACCCAGACTGCAGCACGTGATGACTCAGGGAGCAGAGGCTTTGGCAAGTCTATCCCAGAAAGTAGCAAAGGAAAGTTTCTGCCTGTGTTCCTACAGCTTGTTTATGTTGGACTCTGCTGCTTGCTTCTTTGAACTGCCTCGACTGTGAAGGTTTGTTGATGGGGTTTTTTTGTTGTTTCTCTAATCAGCTGTGTACTGCAATTTATTCTGTATCACAGAAACGTCTCTGAGAGAAAGACAACTCATGCACAGAATTACTCAGACGTACATCCCATCCTGCAGAGAGGAACAATGAGCGTGCCAGCGCAGCAGAGCCTGCGGAAAGCTGTAACGAGGCTGCTGGAAACAACAAGAGGAAGGTTGGACGAGCTATAGAAACAAAAGCCAAAGCCTCTGATCAAAGAATCGAATTAGAGACAAGAAAGCAAGAGAGAGCCGGCTGACAGTCACGCAGCCACCCTGTGGGAGTTGCAGAACACAATTTAATCTGTCTTTGCTTCAGCTGTCCAGCCATAAAATGGTTGTTGGCTGCATTGCCCAGCCAGTCCATGGGAGGCTGGGGTCAGACGGCCTCTCGTGAGGTGTCTGCACTCTTTCCAGCCAAGTGGATCCTGTATTGCTATGAAGGTAAATAAAGATGAAATTCTTGAACACAGGCACGGTGAAATCAAATTTCTAAATTATTTTGTATTTCACTCCTCACTGCCTGGGAGCTCTTGCTGAAGCTTTTTCAACTGTGGAGAGGTTCTGGACCTTTTTCTCCAGCTGAAGGTTGGAACTCAGGCCTTTGAGCCTTAGAAGGGCCCTTTCCTCTTCCTCACCGCTGCTTCTGTGAGATTTGTCTGGACATTATCCCTTTTAAGGCCATTACTCCTCCACCAAACAGGGCTTGAGATGTGCAGAAGTTGGGGAGTCAAAGCACCTGGAGCTGCACAACCCATTTCCGGGGAAAACAAACCCAAAATCAAGCTGGCTGGAGCAAAGCCAAACAAACTGTCTCTTCTCAATCAGCAGCTCAGTTTCTGTCTGAGCAGTCCTGTTTCCTTTCCCACACAGTTTAAGTCCAAGGGAAATTATATCAAATGAGAGACAATCTGAGTTTTCATTCTGTCTCTGTCACCTTTGCTGTCTTAATACCCCAAAGGCCCAGCGGCTGCAGGCTGAGACTGAAATATTTAAATGGCATCTGAAACACAAATATTAACAGGGAGAGGAATTATTCCCTGGAAAAGCTGACCGAGGAGCAGGGCTAATTCTCCATCGCTTAGATCCAAACCAGGAGAGCACGGCAGGAACCACAGCTTGTTAGACTCAGTGCAGAGGTCAGTCACTGCGCTTTCCTGAGCTTGAGAAGTGCGAGAGGCCAGAGCAGAGCAGCCCACAGGTTCTTTGGGACCAGAGAACCGCCAGGACTGACCCTGGCTCACACAAAGTCTCTGCTGCACCTGGCCCCAGCCTTGGAGCGGGACCTGCACCACTCTTGGGGGTTATTTAAGAAATACACACTAGAAAAGCACGAGACCCAGGACTAGAATTTCAAGCCAAACCTGCATCATTTACAGCAACACCTCCAGTTTGACCACAGGGGTTTCCAGATAACAAAATAAAAGCCTTTATCATCCCATGCTCTTAAAAAATTCACCTGGAAGTGAATCCCTCCCAGATGCCCAGCTTTCCAGGGACACAGAACCTTGCTCCCCTGCGATCTCAGGGTGATGGCTCTCCCTGTGACACGGGGATGTCTGGCTGGGCACAGCTGCCATTGCCCAGCTTTCCAGGGGTGCAGAATCTTGTTCCCCATGGTGTCAGGGTGATGGCTCTGCCTGTGACACAGGGACGTCTGGCTGGGCACAGCTGCCAATCCCACCCAGGGGCCTGGCACTCCACTGGAGCCCATTCATCGATGCTGATAGGAGTCCACGAGCTCCTTAACCCCTGTCCAGCGCTGTCAGGCTGAATAGATGGTTTGCCCTCGCGTTTGCAGCTTTCACTGCCTTGTCACAGAATATCTCCAGGGGCCAGAGGCCACACCACAGCTCGCATCAATCCAGCTGCGTGCCCTGCCGGGCTGCATTAGCCCTTTCCGTCTCTGTCAGGCTCGGGGAGGCAGGCAGGGATGTTTACTGATATCCCCAGCACAGTCAATCTCAGAGCCAGCTCGGCTCTGTGACCCCTCTCTTCACAAATCACACTGGTTGAAGGCTATAATTATGGGTTATAATTAGCAGTGGAACTTCATTTAATGGAGGCAGCAACGTGTCAGGTGTCCCCAGAGTCCAGCAAGCTGCGAGCTATGATTCCCCCTCGTTCCCCTCAGCTGCTGCTGCTGCTGCTGGTTCGGAGCACATCAAATGCCTGCTGAACTTGAGGGTGACCTACAGGATGATCTTGCTTCACAAGTTGTATCCTCAGCTAAGAAGTCAAGCTCTAAACAGGAATTTAGCCCATCATTGCACCTACCAGACCTTACAGGACAATGGACTGGATCCACTGGCTCTCAATGATTCCCACAGGAGGATCCCTCCCTTTTCCTAGCACATCTGTCCAATTCCAAAGAACACCCAGTGCATCCACTTTTACTCCCTTCCCAGATCACAAATTCAAGCAGAAATGAACATGTTGTAGAGAAAATTGCCATCTATACAAAGGCATGGAAGATGATCCAGTCTTTGTTACATTTATTGTCCTGAGAGAGGTTTGTTCTACCTCTCAATAACCCTCCAGTAGCAAAGAAACTCTGGAGAAGATTCAGGGGCCTCTTCATCTCTTGATTAACCTAAACCTTTTATGTCCTGGTAGATTCCAAAGCCAACCTCTTCTGGACTATCAGCACTACGAAAAGAAGGTATTGCCATGGAGCGGGATTAAAATCCAAAGCAGAAGAGCATAAAAAATACCTGTGAGAAAGAAAACAACACACAAAGCTAGCCAGGACAAGTTCCTGCTGCTCTGCACTGCTCAAATGGCCAGCTCTGTGTCACCAGGGTGCAATGACAGCCCTTGGCAGCCTTTGGGTGCAGGAAATCCTTGGCCTTTCTGCAGACTATGGAAAAAGCCAGCCCGGTCTTTGTTGTGAGATGACTGCAGGACACAAGGAGTCAAGATCATTTCTCATCAAGTCAAAGAAGTGAAGAGCACATTCCAAATTCAATTGGTGTCAACAGGAATTCAGCTCCTATTGAGGCACTCGAAGCAGTGAAACTGCACCAGGAATTTGCTCTGCAGCCTGGGCAAGGAGCTGATAAAGGTGACACATTCAAGTCTCAACAAGGAGTTGAGAATACCACTTCCTATTTGGAAATCTTCGGGGTGTCTTTGGAGAAACAGAGTGAGAGAAATTCAAAAGAGCACTCACTGTACCTTGGAGTTGCTTTTGCTTTTTGTGCTTCTGAGAAGAAACCACCAAGGGAAGAAATAGAGCCACGACTGCCAGAGTGAGGTTCCTAAGGGCTCTCTCACAAGCACTTGAGTGGTGCCACCTGAAAACGAGAAGGACACGCTGGGAAGAACCAAACCCAGCAAAGGTGCTTCACAAGAGACCTCTCCTGCTCTGATGAAATCATTTCAGCCTTCCCCTTTGATGGCCTCCAATCAAAGGGGAATTTTGGAAGCAGCTTCCCAAGCATTTTGTGTGACAATCTGGCTCTTTCCCTCACCCTGACAGAGCAGAGACTGGAGAAAATGATGAGGATTTTATAGCTCTCTGCGGTAAGCAGTTAATAACTCTCTGAGGCGATAGATCTGGGCTCCACTGCAAGGCTGGAATAATTCACAATAAAATACGACTTTTCATTTATCACCTTGACACTTAATAAATACTTCCTGGTGAAGCCCAGGGAAGAGGGAGAGAAGGGAGAGGGGGGACAGCCAACACCTATGGTCACCATGTGCTTTCAGTGAACGTGGCACATGGGGAAGGATGGTGAGAGACCAAGCAGCAAACATAGGCCTGGGAGCTGGCAGGGAAATAGGGTGATGAGGCTTCAGCTAAATGGGGATTCTTTTTGTTCATGACCATCCTAAGAGGTCCCTTCTGAGCCAGGCTGGGGCTCTGTGGACGCTGATGTTTCTAGCACTGATAAGAGTGGATGAGGGGTGCAAATGCTGAGGCAAAATGGGGTGTGGCCCTTTCTCCTCTCTTGTGCTGCCATCACCCCACCGTCCCCACATGAGGAGGGCTGGAGCATCCCAAGATCTCCGTGCTGCTGGCCCTGTGTGCCAAGATGCTCCTGCATCTGCCTTTGCTTGGGAATGGAGGTGCCTCACGGACATACATCCTCCTGTCGCTGCAGAGAGGCAGCAAAACATTGTCTGTGTACTTCGGGAAAAGGAATAAACCCAAGGCAGAAACTTGTCTGGAGAGAACCAACATCAGTTTGCCTGGGGCCGTCTCGGAGCTCTGCAGCACAAGGGTGCCTTGCCACCTTGTCTTTGCTTCCCCTGCAAGTGTGAGGGATTCCTGCTGAGGTGCCACCTGAGAGCTGGGACGGGGCCTCCAGATCCCACCTGGCCCCAGAAGGAAGGGGAGCTCACCCTCAGGAAATGTAAAACCAGTGAGCACCTCTGGCAGCAGCTGCTGTTTGCTCCCAGCCCCCTCAGAAATCCCAGTGGCCTCCCGGGTGAGCGGCAGTGCCCGGGTTTGCTACATGGGAGAAACGTGCGTCCCCTTGGAGTTTCCCTCTGCTGGATTCCCTTTGCCTTGAGCTGGCAGTGGAGACAGCACAGACACCAGCCTTAGTGACAAAACCAGCTCCCCAGGACATACAGGACCAGGGAGATTGCTGGGAACCAGATTTGCCCGTGGCTCTTTCACAGTGTCTTTCCACTGCCTCCCGTCTTCTTGAACGTCTTTTTATCTACACAGATGCCACTTCCTTCTCAGTCCTTTGCATCCACACACTCATCATGATCAATGGAAGAGGCTCTTGGCTTCCCCCACTCTGAACAGGCCCTCACACACAGCCCTGATGGACACAGAGCCCTGGAGGTCGCCAGTTCCCTTTTCGCTCCGTGGCTGCGTGCTGGTTTGGATGAAGAGCTCATCCCTACAGCAGGGAGGTGAGGGTGCTGCTGTATTGCTCTAAACACTCTGGAAGTGTTTTAGCAACACGGGCAAACAACAAACAGTATCCTGTGCACAATATCGACTCAGTTAATTGGCAAGTGAGGTGTTGGACTGGCCTCCTGCTTGGCTTCAATTGTGGATGCACCGAGCTCTGTCTCTGCTCATCACGCTGTCAGTGGGAAAGGCTCCACACAGGGTAATCACAGCCTGCTGCAAACTCGGTGCTCAGGAAAGCTGCAAATCAAAAGAAAATAGCAGACAAACACCGAGGGGAGATGGAAGGAGGGGTGGAGGGGGCCAAACTGGAGAGCAAGCAGCCTGCAACTGTAGCTGCTCCTTCTAGGAGCTGGTGGGTTCCTGAGGAACTGCTTTGAGTTGGTTTGAGGCTTGTGTTTGGTGGCTACAGGCAGACTCAGAGGAAATGCTCAGGAAGGGGAGAGCTGAGAGCTGCAGGAGGGAGTTTGCTTCTTGTTCAGCTAACAGGAGAGGGGACAGCTGGTGCTGGAGCGTAGCAAACTGGAAGAAAGGGGATATTCTGCCGCTGCCTTCTCACATAACCTCAGGCAAGTCACAGGCACTTCCTTTGCCACAGCTCCCACATGGCAAATGAGCATTGTGGTCTCTCCTATGCCCCTCCTGCTGTTCCTGCTTGAGGACCAGGTTTTCTAAGGCAATTTGCACCCCTGAGGATGCATGTGTGTGCCCAGAAGTATTTAAAATTGTTCTAAGCAATTATGGGCCTAACTCACTTGGGTCTTGTCCCATTTCAGTGCCGCCTCAGGCATCCAAATGCCTCTGCAATTCTGGCCCTTGGACTCTTTGAAGCAGCAAATTGTCTCTTGCTATGAGTGTCTGTGTAATTGTGAGTGTCTGTGGATGCACATACTCACATCGCTGTCTCACGATGGCACAAGGAACCAAGGAGCTACAGAGGTCCAAAGCTAAAAGCTGTCCCCCAGGAGGTCTCACTTTGCAGGTTCTTATTGCAGGTGCAATATCAGCTCAGCCACAAAACTGTGCATCTGATTCTCTTCCCACTTTGCACCCAGGCCACGCGGGACTGTGCCTGTTCCTGCCTCAGGAGCTGGGCAGAGCTGATGGATGGCCCTGCTGGTTGTTGGCTCTCTGGAAGTTCTCAGAGTCACACAGAAGCACGAAGGGAGGCAAATAAACTGGGGACCTCTTCATGAGGTTACCGTGAACCAAAAAGCTGTAAGAACTGTGGCTGGCAGAGGGGGTTGATGCACCAGCTCCTCACTTCCCCTGCAGAGAGGCATTGAATTTACAGCAGCCAGGAAATCCCACACATTCGGAGATCACATCCTTGGTGGAAGTGGTGTCACACCAGAGAAGCACAGGGCAGTCTGGCCACTGGGGACAAGGCTGCTCTCCATCGTATTGACTCCATTGAACAGCTCTTCCCCAGCTCCAGACGTGCCAGGAAGGGTGGGGGGCTCAGGGCAGTGCAAAGTGACCCGCTCAGCTCCGACAGCTGCCTGGGCTCGGGTCTGTTTGCTAGGCAGGTGTTGGACAGGGGCGTCAGCCTTTCTGTTAAGCTCTTGTTCAGAGAGGATGACAAAGAGCGGGGAAAGGCACGTTGGTGAGAACAATCCCTAATGCTGGAGCCAGGCCACAGGGCTGGCAGGTGTGTTTCATGTACACATCACTCCCAAACTGGAAAGCTGCAAACTGAATTTGTTAGTACAGGGCTCACTCTGCCTTTGTGCAAGCTGTGCGTAACCCCAGCCCCCAGGTTCAGCTGGAAAACAGACATTTCCATTAGTAGTGCTTAAAACTCGGCTCTGTCAGCACTTCCACTGCACGTCTGGAGGAGTTAACTCCCCATAAAGCACCCGCTCCCAGCTGGAACAGAGCACACAAGAGGGGGAGATAGATCTGCATAAGTCCCATTAGCGCTTAACGTTCTTATCTCTGGGGCCCCGTAGCTGGAAAACACCTCCCCAGCTCAGTGCAGGAGCCAGCATCCTTCCCAGATTTATTCTGCAGACATTTGGCTGGGGATTTTACTTAAGGTTTAACTCGATTGGCAGACGTTGTTTTTCCGGGTGGCTTCTGTTCCAGCTCTAGGTTTCTGTAAAGCAGCTCTGAGATGCATTGGCAGAGTGTGCTGGGTGTTAATTACCAGCTACAAGCACAGCCTCAGATGCAGAAGGATTTTTTCATTCACAATCTGGCATGGAATAACAAGGAGAGCAACAGGTTGTGGAGAAGAGAGTTATCTTCTTACCTGCCTCCAAACTGGATGAGAGTTTGGGAGCCAGGTGGGGAGAGCAGAGGCTGCTTAGTGCCAGGGCAGCAGGGAGGGAGAGATTTAGGAGAACACCTAAGTTTAGTCAAACTGAACACAGTTTCATGTGTGTGATCATCTGCTGCGGGATGAGCTGCACACTGGAACTCCATGGAAACCCATCCAGGGAATCGGGGATGCTACAAATCCGTGCAGAGCCACTGCAGATGTTCCAAGATCCTGGCTCCCCGACAGCCCTGCTGGTGCTCACAGCCCTGTATTTATAGCCCACAGTGCATGCATTCCCGAGATCCACCGCCTGCAGGCCAGGGAAATTTGGGAAACCAGTACCTCAGATGAACTTCCGTCTGAAGGAACAGAGGATCCACCCGTAGAGGAGCGATGTGAGAGCTCAGCCTGGCTCGCAGCAGAGAGGGAGCTGCTCCAATTCCAGGCACAGACAGGAAAGCGAGGAGCAAACCACAGCACTTTATCTACCAAATATTTCTGTGTGTCACATGAAACTGGATTTGCTCAGAGCCTGCATCTCCCTCCCCAGGAGTCAAGGTTGGAAACATCCTTCTGAGAACACACCGATGAAGGCGAAGAGAAACGCAGAGATACTTCAGCATCACTGAGGGGGGGGGGAGGTTTCAAGGCTGCAGCAGAATTTCTCTCTCCTTTCACTCCCACCGTTATCTCCAAAGCTTTTCATGTTGTGCGGAGCCCAGCACCTTGTGAATCCTGGGGCAGAAAATAAACAGGGAGCAGTGCCAGCAACAAGATTCTTATTAGAGATCCCTGATGTCCACATCTTGGAGCAGGCAGAGACAAACCTGGGAGCCTGCCAGCACACGGGGAAGGCTTTCCTTGAGATTCCTGGCTGGATGTTGAACTTCCCCTCCCTTTGCCGGTGTGATTGCTGCCTAGGAGCAAAGAACACACCATTTCTGCCTTGCTTTGGGGAGGTCTCTTCCCGAGGGCAGCAGGGGAGAGAGAGCAAGAATTAGGTATTTATGCTGGTTCATGGGAAGCCTCACAAAACCTTTGTTCAGGCTGTGGGGAATGAACCTTCCACGGTCTTGCTGAGCACTCAGAGCTGTTTGAAATCTTGGTGCTTAGGGCAGGATTGAGGTAAATGAAACAATGGGCAAAGAACAGGAGCCCCAGAAGCAAATATGGTTTGTGTCTTAGAGCAGTGCCTCAGAAATAACCAGGCTGGAGGGAACTTCCAGTGTGTGAGGAGCTGGCCAAGGGACAAGCTCTGCTCCAAGGAGCCTGAATCCAACCAGATGAGACAGGGGAGGGGGACAGGCAAAAGGAAACCCCAGAAATGCAGCAGTGCAAAGAGCCCGGAATGATCCACTCCAACCTGCACACTTGAGCCCAAGCAGGATTCAAGCCACTGCATTACCAGGAAGAGAAACTTTTAAGAAGAAACTTATCAATTACCATTAACGAATTAAGTGACCCTCTTTGAGACACAGGTGTTAGCAGATGGAAAGTATCGTTTTTTGAGAAGAAATAAACTCAGTTCCTGT
Source organism: Oriolus oriolus (assembly GCA_013400235.1). Lineage (NCBI taxonomy): Eukaryota > Metazoa > Chordata > Aves > Passeriformes > Corvidae > Oriolus > Oriolus oriolus. Next base: position 347,985 of record VXBT01005853.1, on the reverse strand, counting down.
CCTCAGTGCCTGTTTCTGTGCTGGATTTTTCTCCCTGCAGCTCCAGGTCTCCTGAACTTTGCTGGGGATGCTGCCTATTTTTAACCTGCCTTGGCACTTGTGTTATCGTTCATGTCAGAATGAGGCCAGGTAATAAATATATCTCCCCACCAAAACTTCCCAGATTTTGTTAATTTAGACACTCTAGTGTGAAGCCTACCACACTTAGGGAATGCTCCAGAGGGAATGTCTCAGTCCTGCACTGAGAGCAGACTCCTGGCTCCCAACCAAGGGGAAGTTTCTGCAGGCACATGGACACCCCATGTGCCATTGCCAGGGAAGCTCCTGCTCCTGAGCAGGACTATTTTTGTCACCTGCACGGGTCTCACTCCACAACTGTGCTTCAGGAGCCTCAATATTTATGTGTCACCGATTTGTCAGCTGCCTGGCAACATCTGCTACAGGTAGGAAATCAATCCATGGCATTAGCACAGCCCAGCACCACAGCTTTCCATACTAAAACCTCTCTAGATTTCAAGGCTAAGAGAGCTTCCAAGGAAATTCCTGGGGTCTGGTATAATACTTCCCAGCCTGACAAATTAATTGCCCTATAATTCAAACACAACTGCAATCTATACTGGAAGGGATTATATGCAGATGACAGGGGTGACTCTCATTTCCTCTCTTACTTATTCCGAGCCTTTTTTTCTGGTAACAATTCCACCGAAAAATAACTCTTGGAAAGTATTAACGCCCAAACCCTCATTTTATTAAACCTATGTTAAACCCACATACAGATCCAAAGGCTCCCGAGGAATCGCTCCTCCTGTTGGAGTCCTCCACACAAAAGCCTCCCTGCACTGCCTGCCTGCTGGGAATCCTGCCAGCCCAGAGCCTGGGAACTGGTGTAGTAATAAAAATGTAACATGATGTATCGTAAATTATACACGGGATGGGAGCGGGGAGGGAGGTGCTGCGTGTAATTGTCTCTCACCCCTCGCAGTGAGCGCCAGCACTGCCTAAAGGTCTCCGGCTGACAAGGACTTGGGAGGAGATGGCTTTGTCTGCTCTGCACCTGCCAGGCTGAGCCTTCCCCGCTCACAGCATCAAATCCCAGCATAGCAGGGGCTGCCCCACGCCTTCCATGGAAGTGTTCCCTTGGGAAAAGGGTGGCAGGACCCCCTCCACGCACACCCCTACCCAGCTGGGAGCACAGAGCAGACAATGAGCGGTGCCCAGCACAAAGGATGGGTCTCTGAATTGTTATTTACCACACACGTCAGTCCCTCGCAGCTTAATTTGCTTCTTCCATTTGTTCTGCAGGAAAGAGGAGGCTCCAGCACAGTCAGCAATCCTGGAATGAGGACATTTGCCTGCTCCCAAACAGGCAGAAAAGAAGCTAAGGAGGGATTTCAGTCCCTTCCCTCTCCTCCGTGCCACAGCTTCTCTCCCCCAGACTCCCTCAGGCTGGCTGTCTCTCATTTTTACAGAAACTGTAACAATATCATACTTAGAGCCATATGGAGAGCAAGTTTTAAAAATTCTATAAAAACCTCAGCTGTTTTGTGGGATGGAAAAGAGCATTTCCCTCCTCCAGCCTTCCAGACTGTCCCACAGCCCAACTCTCTGTGCCAAACACCCCTTTTTTTCTTCCCTGCTGACTCCAAGGGCATTTCGTGAGTCTTCCTTAGATTTAGATCCCACATTTCCTTGGCATTCCCCTCCTGTGGTGATAGCTAGGAGCGGTTTGTTGCCAGTACCACCCACATGTGCCTGGAGGTCACAGCTGGCAGACAGCAGCCAGGAGAAGCAGGAATGAACTCAGCAGGAAGGAGAGGAGAGATCCTGGTACCTGGAGATTTGTGGGGGGACACGAGCAGCTCGTTCGTGCCTGGAATTGTGCATTTAATGACCTGAGGACAGGAGGATACACAAATTTCACAGAGCTCTGCCTGGTGCCGAGGGAGCACCAGGTCTCCCTGAGGGATGTGAGGGGCCTTTACTCAGATCCTAGCAAGCAAAAGCCAAAACAGAGTATAAAAAGACAGGGTTTTGGGGGTACTTTTTCTCTCCCAAATGTATGAAAGTTCTTTTCTTTTTGTTTCAAAAATGCCAAACCTTTTCATTGCCCCAGTTCCTAAGAAAAATTCACCACTTCACTTCAAGGCTGCTACTTTCAGTTTTCCTGAACAGCCTATGGAAAGCTACATGGAGTAAAATGTTCTTTTAATTTTCAGTTTTGACTCAAAGAATCTTTGGTTTGCACCCCAAAGACAAAGCTTTCCTCTGCTTGGCTCCAGCAAGAGCCTGCTCCTTGTTTTTTTGAGGAAGGGAGGAAGGAAGGGAGGGAGGGAGGGAGGGAGGGAGGAAAGGAAG
>VXBT01005853.1:314977-345457 GCA_013400235.1 Oriolus oriolus | reverse complement strand
AAGGAAGGAAGGAAGGAAGGAAGGAAGGAAGGAAGGAAGGAAGGAAGGAAGGAAAGAAGACAACTCCAGCCTGCCTCACTGCTCACCACAGAAGTTGGGAAAAGCCATTTCCCACTGAGTCTCCCCTTCCCTTCCCACTAAAGGAAGGGCAGTGATTATTCTCCCACTTTACATGGATTTTATGGGATACCTATTGTGCATCGTGTTAGTGGGATTGGGATTGGTGCACGCTTTTAGATCCCCCCCTAGAGAGACCCTAGAGTGGTACCCAGGCTGCCTGGAAACTCCCCCTGGAAAGGGCAGGGTTTTGCTCCAGGCTCCTTTCAGTTCATGAGATGGCTCAGCAGGAGCTGCATTTAGGAGCTCTGCATCATTCCCTGCAGGAATGCCTCTCCTCCTTGCCTGGGACATCAAACACCTGCGAAAGGGGTACAAAGAGCCCTCGCTGCCCTGTGCCACTCTCTGGGCCCTGTTTGGGATGGAAGAAGGATGCTGTGCACAAATGAGGAGCTGCTGTGCAGCCCCCCCCACCGAGGATAACAGGACAAAAGCCATGAAAGTGGCCACAACCATCCAGGAGGAAACGGGAATCAGCCCTGCCAGTTCGGATGGAGACTTTTCCTCACAAGTAGGGGTGTGGCAATGCCAGTTAGAGGCAATTCCTCTCTACAGGTGAGGCTTTGGCCCCTGCCCAGCTGTGCCAGCATGGCAGGGCAGCACAGAGGCCACGGTCACCCTTGCATCCACGCCAGGAATTCCTGCAGCAGGCAGGAATCTGCTCCCTGCTGCACTCTGTGAAAGGGACAAGGCAGAGCCCTAACACATCCCAGCCCAGGCCAGACGTGAGGAAAGGAACCATCTCCTGCTGCAGCAGCAGTAAAAATCCTTCACGATTGTTAAAGCCACAGGGAAATGAATGTTTTTCTTTTTTTTTACAGCCTCTCATCCTCTCCCCTCCTTCCCTGGCTGGTACAAAGCTGAGAGAAGCCAATTGCAATTAAACATTTCGCTCCTCCGCGAACGGCTGCGTTTGTAAACAACAATAGCCACACAAAAAACCTGCAGCTCTCAGCAAAAGCAGCCCGGCTTCCCTCACAAAACATCCCAGGTCTCCAGCAGGAAATGGCTCCTCTGCACATCATCCCGAGCCCTCCTGCGGCACTCCCTCGCCCCTCCAACCCCTCTTTGCCCCAGATTTAGAGCCTGTCAAAGCTAATCTGAGGCAGTGGATGCAGGCAGGGAGACATCCTGGCCTGGAAGCCGTTCTGCTGGAAAAGCACTGCAAACCTGCTACTTTAGATAAATAAACAGCGCATCCCCTGCGAGACATCGTCTGCGAAGCACCAGCGTGCCGTGCCTCCGCTGCCGTAATTCCCCATGTCCTTAGTGCCCGACAGCCTCCATAAAGAGCTGGCAGCTTTATGTGCCACTTAAACCCAGCCTATTATGGCAACAAACTTCACTCCATAAGGCTCAGAAGCAAAAGGATCAGGGTGAGCACCCGGTGCCACCTCACACCCTGCCAGTGTCCCCAGAGGCCTGCCAGTGATCCCAGAACAGAGCTTGAGCGTCACTGCTGGTTCTGGGGCTCCACATGAACCCCAGCACAGCTGGGAGAGTGTCCAACCCAGCCTGCACGATTTATGAACTCCACACATGAAGGATGCTCCCCGTGGGCGGAGGTTTTCCGTGGACAGACAGACACGGATACCAGAGCAGTGAATGAGTCTTGCCTCGCTCCAGGGCTTGATTCAGCTCAGGCTGCTGTGCCTGAGGGACACGAGGGGTGCTGGCTGGATGGAAGCCCTAAAGATAAGGGGGTTGACCTGCATTTGGGGTGAAACCTGATGAGCTGCATGGATTTACAGGCTGCTCCACGTCAGCTTGCGAACACAGGCAGGTCCTGCAGTGTGCAGAGGTCACTGAACAGCAAGGGGGAAAGGTACCTCAAACCTCCCAAATGCTTCCAGCCTCCCTGTACATAGCTGTGTGCTTAAACACAATGATTTTTATTTTAATATACTGAGAAGTGGGTTTTTCCCCCAAGATTAAAACATAAAACGCAGGGCCAAGCCAATTGCCCCAAACTGCCCCATCTGTTGCATGGATCCGAGTTTCTGTGACAAAGGCCAGAGTGCCTTTATTTTCAGACAAGTTGGATTTTTAAAAGCTCAGCCCCTCAGGATCAGCCTTCCAGAAAAGCCTGGAGCACAGCAGCTCCTCTGGATCCACATGGGATGTTCTGGAAAAGCCCAGCACCCAAGCATTTGAAATCCCTGGAAAATTTGCCCTTATTTGGGAGAGCAGAACAGCAGAAAAGCACCTGCCTGGTGCAGGAATGTAATCCTTCTACCCTAAAAGCAAGGAAAGCTTTAAACCTGAGGAAAAAAACCCCTCAGAAATATAATAAAACAAAAAGGGAAAAGAAAAGCAGGAAAGGGTTGAATAAATTCCACTTTTGGTTTTAGACTTGTAACACCATAAATGCTACTGAATAAATCACCAGCAGACCAGAGAGCTGAAATAATACAGGGGAAAACCTGAGTTGCCATCCATCACCCTCCCCCTGACACACAATAAATGCCTCTCCTCCAGCCAGCACGCATTAGCATAGCCGGCACAGCGCACCCAGCACTCTGACATCCCCCTGCCCACGGATTTTCCTGCTCCTCGCTCTCCAAAGCCTCTGTTCCTGCCACCTAGGGTTCTTGCTACCACCCAGGACACCGGGCTCTCTCTGCTGTCACCACGGTGAGTGTCAATGAATTCTGCTATGAAAATAAAGGCCATGGGAGCTGCTGATCTCCATGTCTCCCTGAGGGAGGTTGCTGGCAGGTGAGCAGCAGAACTGGAAATGGCATTTCTGAGCCCCCCTGCAGTGTTTCAGAGCCCAGACAGTGATGTCTCACTTTGCAAGATCCAAGAATCCGAGGATGAGCCAAATCCGCGTTTGGCGCCACGAGGGAGCTCAGAGAAAGTGAAGGTGCAGTCGTGGAGCGAGGCCACCCTCACACAACTTCACACCAACCACAGACAACCTGCAGCCCTGGTGAGGACATTCAAGATCTTGGCACACAGCAGGAGTTGTGGGAAGCCAGGTTTATCCCAGGAAACCCAGGCCAGCAGCTGCTGTGGGTGTTGTCATGCAAACACTGCCTTGCTGCGATGGAAACTGGCCCCAGGCTGCAGTGGGACACTCGGGACACCTGGGCCAGGACATCTCCTCCAGCCAGGGCTCCATCCTGACACCACCCTGGGGGGTGAGGCTGTGGTGGGGAGCGTTCCCTCTGCTCCCTGGATGGCTGGAGCTGCCAATGAGCCCAGCCCACAGCGAACCACAAGGGGCAGGGGCAGGCGGAGAGCAGCGACAGCTTAAGGGACATCTTAAATCCAACTGAAGACAACCTTTACAGATGTTCTAAGGAAGGTTTGCAACCATCCTTGGTGGATTAAATGCATTTCAGGAGGAAATACCTTGCCAGGCCTGAGTGACTGCCCAGAGTAAAGATGGAGTGATGTGAAAATGGGTGATAAATATTAAGAGAGGGAGATGAGAGACATATAATGGAATGTCTGACACAGCCTTAATTACAGCCTTGGATATACTCTGAGAAAATATATTTAGCTGATAGCAGCACTGGGGGTTTGAGGCTTTCTACAACGAGCTTAGGTTAAAATAAACATTTATTTTAAGCATAAGCAAGTCATTCAACTAGTTAGTTTAAAGCTGAGCTAGGTGAATAGCTTACAGTAAATAATCTGCTACATGCATTTATTCAAGTTTCTTTTTAGCCTAAATTTCCTAGGAGAACAAAAAAAAAGACCTGTTATTGCTCTGCAGTAGTCATTTCCTCCTAAGAACTCTCAAATTTCCTGCCCAATTTCTCTGAGATTTACCCATAAAGGGCCAGGAAGTGCTGTGGTCCTGCAAATTGCTGATGATCCTCACTCCTGGAACAGCTTCCAGAAAACCCAGATTGGATGGCTTCGAGTTCCTTTAAGTCATCTTTGCTTGTTTATAACTGTCCTGACTCCTAAGACAAATAACTGCTCCCTCAGATAGCCCAGCACTGATCCGAGGTGGATTTTGGTCAGGACATCATTTTTGTGGTAGTGTCTCATGGCTCCTTTTCCCTCTTGCCCCTGGCTATTTAAAGGCAGGAATTTTTCAGGCTGATCCTTCCCAAATACCCAGATACTTCTCCCCCAAATCCTCTGCTGTTAATTATCCCTACTGCCGGCTCTGCCCATCACAGCCCTCTGGGGAAAAGGGAGGGATCTCTGAATCAGGCACTTCCAAACAGCTCCTTGAACAGCTCCTCATCCCCTCTGCCTCGGGAAGAGCCTGTGGAGCAGCTCAGTTCCCCTGAGAGGATGTGGGATCACCCTCAGCCCGACACCAGTACACAGAGCTGGGCTCTGTACAGACAAATCCCCTGAATAATTCATGCCCGGATGGATCCTGCTCTGCGGCAGGACGAGGAAGGGCCTCGCTGTGTAAGTGCCCACTCCAGCAGTGTCCATCACAGGGGGGGACTCGTGCACATCCTGTCCATTCCACTTGCTCCGAGGCAGGAATCTGACCCCTCACCCGTTTGTCAGAGCTGTCTGGTCTGTTCTGAAACACCTCGGTGACAGAGCTGCCACACTGCCCTTACGTGCCCTCTTGCTGTCGTTCCCGTTGTCGTCTGCTGCCCGGGTCCTCCAGGACTAATGGTGTTTTTCCTGGGGAATGAGTCAATCCATGATGGGCTTTTCAGTCCTCTGCTGTGTCAGAAAAGGTCATGCTCAATTCAGTTGCAAATGCCGCTCCCTCTGTGACCTCCTCCGGGCTAGGAGCTCTCACAGCCCCATGTACACCAGGGGGTATCTCACAGCCCCATGTACACCAGGCATCACAGACTGGGCCCCAAACACCCACTTTTTCCAGAATTTCAAGGCTTTTAGAGAGGCCTGGTGAGACCCTTACATCCTCTTCAGATCATCAGTGCAGCAAAGGCAGGGAATTCCCTTCCCTCCTCCTTCCCAAGGTCTCACACCCAGCCCCTCAATGAACAGGAATTACAAGAGGTTCATTATTTATTGGAGGCTCATTTTTACACCAATTGTTTCCAACCCAGAGAGCTCAAGAGGATGGGACCCCAGTGGCAGATCCAGCCTCCAACACAAGCCCAGAGCCTGAGGAATCAGCTCATGTGCTCAGCCCAGCCTTCAGCGGAGCCAGTGCCAGCCCAGGCAGCTCTGGAGCGCCCAGAGATGGGTTGTGGTGTCACCTCTGCCTCCCGCTCCTGGGTGCCACCCAGCAGAACCCATGTCCTGCTTTGCATAATGCCTGGACTGGGAATATTATCCACCTCACAGAGCACTGGGAATGCACACAGCTCCCCTTTGCAGGGAATGCCAGGGCCAGCCCTGCTCAATCTGCTTCTATAAACAGAAGCAAGGAGCAGTGAAAAAGCAGGAGGCAGCTGAGTGTCTTTGGAGGTCAGGGGTTTGTGTGGATGTTTTTCTCCTTTACAAAAGATAAATACATTCCATGTCATGCTATGGATTTTCATCTTGTCGACCTCTCATAAACTAAGCAGGGTCAGGCATTGGGCAGTGCTTGGATGCGAGATCTCAAGGGAAACAAAATCCACAGCAGAGGAGGAAGAGAAATATTTGTGACTTGGCTGTTTAGGGAGTAACGCTCCTCTCTCTGAGCCAGCCCCGAATCCCCATTGCAGGCAGGGTTAATAAGGCAATCACAGCTGCAGAACTTCCCTGCTCCCTGTCGAATGTGAAACCAGGGTGAGTTGATTCGTAGGAATCAAAGGGAGTTAGGAACAAGAATTAAATGGCAGTCAAGCATTCGAGCTCCTTTAAGGAAATACCAGCCTTGATCATAAAATCTGATATCTGTCTCACTCCAACAGGTATTTGCCAAGGGGCAGCTGTTTAATGCTCCACATAAAAGGCATTCTAGCCTACTTCTTCCCCTAAATTTAGGCAGCAATTTTGTTTGAATCCAGTATGTTTGCTCCCCCTACTGAACCGTCCCACGTGCTCAGTGTATGTTTTCCAACAGTTCCCCACACGGTGTTCCTGGGCTGGCTGAATTTCCCCAGTGAGCAAAATGATTTCTACGCTCAGTAGCCTGCAAAGCACCTCAGAATCTTTCAGATGAAAGGCCCTCATCGGGAAGTGTATAATAAGATTCCATTATTGTATCATTTATTCTCATTATGGCTAATAGCAGTGGTTGTATAAAATGTTCTCCCCGTGATCAGAACCGACTCTCCAGCAAACAGCCCAGCCCTCGGAAGCTGAGGACAAAGGAGGCATCAGGGAATAGGTGCCCAGAGTTCACTCGGCTCTCCTCAGCTCCTCGCACCTCCTGCTTTGAAGATTTTAATTAGAAGCCCACGGAACAGCATTCCTGGAACAGCTCCAGAGGGATAAAGGACAACAGACCAGCTGGGACCCTCCGCTCGTGGCGGGCACGAGGATTTTCAGAAGTGAAATGCAGAAGGAACTCACAAAGGAAGCAGGAGAGGAGGCAGAGTGGAGGCGTGGGGGCACCGACAGCACAGCCAGCAAGGAAATGGGGTGGCTGGGATTCCTCAGGCTCTGGGTTTGGGGTTCCCCACCAGCAAACAGGGTAGGGAACATCCAGGGTGTGCTGGGGAGTGAGGCAGCACTTCCATGAGAAATGTGGGGGAAAAAGAGGAGTCTGAATTTAGCAGCAGTAAAATAGGGCAGAGAAAATTGGGCAAAATAGCATGGAGAGGGAATGCCAAAAGAAAAGAAGGAGGAGAGAGGATGAAAAGCACTGCTAACTCACACTGACCTCTGTGCAGAGCTGCAGGACTAATTGCCCCAAACAGATACAGGAACTAAAGTCGGGGAGATTTATAAGCAGGAAAGCTCCGAGAAGCAGCCGGTGCAGTGGGGTTTGGATGGGTAATGGGAAGTATTTACAGCATTGGCAAAGCAGGCCGACAGGCAAGAGAGGCCTAGGCATCATTTAGGGCCAGAAATAAAGGAAATGACAGCTGGAAGATCTCTCACCACCGAGAGAGACCCAGAATGAGGGATTTCTGCACCGTTCCTGCTCTCTTCCCCGTGTGTCCCAGATGCCGTAACTCCAGTGATTTGTGTTCCACTCAGACACTTGTGGCCCCAAAAATGTCAAACAGTGAAAGGACAAAGCAGAAAACTCCATCCAGGAGCTGGAGAAAACAGATGGGCAGGAAGGCACTTGCGACCTCTGTCATTCCAGCGTGATGAAGACCAGAGAAAAGATTCACTCTGTGATTCTGTGAGAGCAATTAGAGCTGGATTTGATGCTGGAGCCTGGGGACTCTTCAGGCAGTAGCAATGTTTGGAGATGGTCCAGTATGAACAGAAGTCATTTTTCAGATGGAAGGGGATGAAAGATATGGGACAGTTGAGATTTGGCTGCAGATGCAAGGGAATAGATAAGATACAGAGAATGGAGTGGTTCTGTTGTGCCCTGCACTCAGTGAGAACAAGAAAACCAATATCCAGTTTCACTGCTGGAAGTTCATTTTCCTTGAGCCTTAAGTGATAGTAGAGAGCATGAGTTGTGTTCTCATTCCAGACCATGGTTTGGTTCCAAATGAAAGGGGGAACCACCAGGTTTATCCCGGGGTGATGCAGGAATTCCTTGTCCGTTCCTCTTCACCAGAATCATTCAAAGATGACCCAGTTTCCAAGGCTGTGCTCCAGTTCCAGTAGCCAGCAAAGAGCCCGATTTTTGTGGCATGCCCACTGTTAGGCCAGGTGAGATCCGGTCTCTGGGGACTGGCAGAGAGAGGAGGATGCTCTGCTCAGCTGACAGGTGCCCTCCTTCCAGGGTGACACATCTGAGCACCTCCATGGAAATTTAAAATAATCCTTTCAAGACCTTGTCAGAGCTGCTCACCAGAATTGCTCTGATTAAGAAGCACTACTCAACAGCAGCTCCTTTGTCCGTTTGATCACGGCCGCTCCTCAAGTGATGGATGCATTAAATATTTAATGGCCTGGGTGACAGCTCAGGACAGCTCAGCTGCTCCGTCAAAATGCCCCTGGAAGGCCCCACGTACCTTGGAGCAGTCAGCAGGCACAGGAGGGAGCAGTGGGAGGGTTGGCAGCATCCCAGGCTGCTCTCCAGGCTCTGTGGCTGGAGGACCCATGGCTTGCCAGCCAAAAGGATGGATCTGAGCAGGATGGGAGCGTTTTAACCAGGATTTACGCTTTTCCAGAATGGACATTATTTCCTGGGCAGCCACCAAACTGACAAAGGGGTTTTTTGCAAGACTTACCCAGTACTGACTCCATTGTGTATGTCTCCATACCATCCTGGGCCAGGAGAAACAACTCAGAGGCTGCAAGGCACACAGACGAGCTGGGATGGTAATTCCCAACTCCCACGTGGAGAAATGCAGCATTGCACAAGCAGGAAAACACACTCTGGAACGGTCCTGCTGAATCCCACTGAATCCACAGCTTGGATGTGTCTGGTGGTGACCTTTAGACACTGAACATTAGAGAAGTCCAAGAAGAGGCCTGGCACAGGTGGAGCTGGGGAGGATTTGTGGCTGTGCAGATTCCTGCAATCCCTTTGGTACCTGGTGTTTGACAGCTGGGTTCCTGGATATGGGCTTCTGGCTCTGCCCCAAAAATCGAACAAGCCACAGTGACTGCAGTTACAAACAGGAGCACTTTAATTGCAACAAGGGCCCTGCTAATTTAGCAGAAACCCTTTCAGCTCAGATAACTGCTCTGCTAATGAAATCAGAGCCATCACCACTCCTGGCTCCCCACGGTAAAACCTCTCTCCTTTCCAGGGAGTGAATCTCACCATTGCTTCAGACAGAAGTTTTAATGGGCTTTAGCAGCCTTCAAGAGAAAGCGCTCGAAGGACAAAATAAATCATCTCTCTTACTGTGCTGTCATAAAATCCCCCTGCCCCTTAATATTCTTCTTGCATCACCTTCTGGTTCCACCACTTCCCTCTTTCAATGCTCAGACTTAAACTTGAAAGAGCAGATCAACCCAAGGGGAATTAAAAAAGACCCCCAAGGTTTCCATTCCTCAGGCCTAGGGTTTGGGAGAGCAGAATTGCAACACAACTCTAACCAACAAAGTGCCATGGGGAAACCCCTGTGGCAGCTCTCTATGGGGAACACTTGGGAAAACAGCTCCTCCTCCTCCTCTTTGTGCTCTGCTGCTTTGGTGGGACACTGACAGTCGTTTTTAATTGGCTTTGGCAAAGGTTTTAGTCTTCTAGGAGTGGGGGGCACAGGGCAGCAGAGATGGCTCCCTAACTCTGCTCTGCACAGGTCATCTCCATGGCAAATCCTTGGAAGGGGCTGGCTGGGCTGTTCCCAGACCTCAAGCACTGCAAGGCACAGGAGAAGCTGTAGCTATCCAGAGCAGTCTATGCCAGACTGTAAAAAAAGCCAAAAATAAGGCAGCAAAGCCACCTCTGCATCCCAGCTTTTCTTAGAGCAATAACAACAGAGCTAAACTGGGTCCCAAGTGTTGGCTCATATTTCCAAACACTTACTAACTATTGCAAGGAACAAGTGCCTCAGGGCTTGGCTGTATTTATGCTTCTGCTTTTCTTTAATAAAAGCTGCATTTATAATGCATGATTAATTGTTTTGCACAAGCCTCCCTTTTATGGGAACCTGTGAGATGTAAGTGATTTTTAATACCACCTCCCAGACATCACTCCTTCTTCCCACCCCCATTACCATTAATCCACGTTGGAGAGAGATGTAACATTTGTCACTGCTTTATTATGAAGTGCAATGTTGCAAGTTATTTATGAGCTTGCTATTTATTGAAGTATTTGCTGGTAGTTTTAGCACTTCAACTTAGGGTGAGAATCAGCCACATTTTCCCCACTGCCTGGCAGAACCTTCTGCTGTTTAACCACTTCACTCCCTCTCTCTGGCTGTGCCCCCACAGCAGTCACCCAGGGAGGTGTTTCAGGGCAGATTCTCACCCCTGTCACTTCCAAGGGACTGGACAAGGAAGTTCAATCCCCTCTTGTTCTCTGTTGGAGGAAGGTGATGTTTGGAAAGGACCCAGAGGCAACGGGCAGAAAAAATATTGTTGCAATAAGAGCAAAGAGAGAACAGGAGCCCGTGCTCCAGCTGTCCAGGGAGAACAGAAATCATCTCCATTGAAAGGTGTGGAATTATGAGATCCACTGAAGTGTTAGACTGTGAGGTTTAGACATGCAAGATGTGGAGGCTGAACAGTCTGTTACCCTGCTTTATCCAAGCCACATAATCTACAGAAATGCTCCTGGTCCACAGCAAACACAGAATGAAATCACATTATTCCATGATGAACAGAAGAAATTCATCAAAGTTCAGACTGATGAGAGACCCCAAGCCTAGGACTGAGCTCAAAGAGGCCTCTTAACTCAGAGACACAACTCCCAGCAGCTCCTGAGCCGCAGCCACCACTCCCACAGTGACCGTGGGCAGCCAGAGGGATCTGAGACGGAAACTCCACAGAAAGCACAAAATTGCCTCGGCTGAGCTCAGCTGCTTTTACATTTGCTTTTTATCAGCTGCAGCTACCTGAGCAGTCAGTTTTCAGCTCCTGAAATGTCTTGCTGGAAAGTGTTTACAGCACTTAGCACTTTGTGCTGTGATCCCTCACTGAAATGAAAGCCCATATTTTATTGAGAAGAGCAGCCACTTTGCAGGCACAGTTTTCCTCCAGTCTAACACGGCTCCCTGGCACAGGCAGGATGCAGGGAGGCTGTCCTGGTCCGGGCTGTGCTGCAGGTACAGCTTTTGAAGGGTGTCAATTAGAAGGACACAAATTCTGTTCAAAAGGTTTAATAGCCACGGGCAGAAATATTTGAATGTGTTTCCTCTCTTTCTATACGTATTTGTTCGAATCCTGCTGTGCCTGTGAGTTCTCCTGTTATGTTTCCTGCAACACCTTTGCTGACAGAAAATACTATTCCTTCTAAACAAGCCAACTTGACTTTCATGAAAACTCCATGTTTTAAGAGAAGCCTGCTGATTGGAAGCATTTTGTAAAAAATCAAAACAAATCTGGAAACTTTGAGGTTTGGCTTCAAACTACCTTTTGTTGTGAATAATTCAGGAGGGGAGGACCCACACTCCCACTGCATTTGTCAGAGCAAAGCAGAGTCACCTGTAATTTCTGAGCACTTAAACACTCTGAAATGCTGTTAACAGAGCATTTGGATATTTCCAGGGATTGTTCCAAAGAGAAAGCAAGACAGAAAAGCACTCGAAGTCTTTTAACTCCCTTTTAGCAGACTTGTTCCCAGCTGATCCAGCTGACTCCTGGACCCCCTCCAGAGGGTAAAATGACATCAATCCTCCGCTCAGCAGCATTTTATCCCGCACCTCGCACTAGGCCCACTTCTGCCGATGGGAAGTCGGAGTAATTTCAAAGTCCTCAGAGCTGGTACAGATGTACTGAGGCCTGAGTGAAGAAAGGAGGTGTTTGATTGAGCCTCAGTGGTTGCAGAGCCTCCAGCTGGAGTTCAGGGAGGGAGTTTTCCAGGGTGAAAGCAAGGAGCAGCTTCTGTGCATCACACAGTGGGTGTCAGCCCTGCTCTGCTCTTCCAACCCAGGCTGGAGGAAGAAGGCTTTTCTTCCTCAGTTTCCCTCTCTGTAAACCCTCGCTTCAGCCCCCAGGTGTGGCTGAGCTCTGGAGTGGAAGCAGAAGCTCCAGGGCCTCTTCCCAACCCTCCTGAGAGCCCAAGAGGAGAGGCAGGGCAGGATGCTGCACCTTGCAGCTTCTATCCACGGACAGACTGGGCTGGCAGGAGCTGTGGAGCAGAGGTGGGGTGAGCAGCTTTGCTAAGAACAAGCAGGATAATAAAGCCCACCTTAATGGCTGCAGAGGAACACAATCTGACCTCATCTATATGCAAATTGTGGTGCCTTCTTCCTCCTCTTTCGGGGCAGGTGAGCCAAGTATAACGTGAGGATCACAGCGGCACATTTGCATTCCAGCAGAGCCGGTAGGAGCTCCTCTCTGCTTTGTTCAGTGACTTAGGCAGTGTTTAAAACACAAAATCCCTTCTGAATAGAAAGCAGCTCCATTTGGCTGCCACCTGTTACAGAATCACCAGGGCCTTGGGAAATTCTCAGCCACTGGCTCCCACACCCTTTGTCAGCAGAGTTTGACTCGGTGTTCTCTGTCATCAGGCTCCATTGGCATGGAAACCAGGCTCTGGTGCTGAGGAATCCATCTGTTCCTGCTGTTCCCTCCTCACCTGAGGTCAGGCAGTCCCACTTTCAGTGTTTTGGGTGCCTGTGAGTTGAAAGACCTAAGAAGTTAGAGATTGGGAGAGAAAGATAAAATAAAAGTGAACGCAGATGTTCTTCCATCTCGGGATGGTTCCCTGCGGAAGCAGACCTCAAGAATCCCAAAAGTTGTGTTCCAGGCTGTTTTTCTTTCCAAAATTCGAGGTGAAATACAGCAGGAGCTCAGCGGGATATGCCCATACAAATAACTGCACTCTCCAAGGTTTTGCAGATTTGTCATTTTCTTACCAACCACGGTAAAATCCACATCCTCCATAAATCTACACAGCTCCCTTGTCTGTCATCTCTCCCAATTTTTTGGCAGCTACTCCAACTCCTCCTGAGGACCAGTTACCTTGTCCCAAATTCCCCCAGCTTGCTCCTATCCCAACCAGTCTGCAGCTGGATGAAGTTTGGATGAACTTCCAAATTTGAGGCATTATGCTCCTCCACAGTCTGGCATTAACCTTGCACAGTGGCCCATGGCTTTCAGGGGAAGGAAGTAAAGAGGAAGTGAGTTGTAATGTTAAAGGAAAAAAAAAATGAACATCATATTTTTATGCAAATGGCTTTCAACTCTGAGTAGGGGCAAGAGGGAAAATGGGGGAAGAAATCCATTTTAAAATCTTTCTGCTTCTATTATTTTCTCCTTTATGTTTTCACTGTGGCTTTAGTGGCTCTTTAAAGATGTACTACAAAGCTTTTAATAAAAGCCAGAATGAAAGGCAGAATCCTCTTTAAGATCCTAAATCAGTCTTGCAATACGTGTCTAGACTCACCCGTTACTAATACATTAACTTTTTAGAAGTGAGATATTGTAACACCCCGTAATCCCTTCAGCTCCTGCTAAATTCCCTGTCAAGGAGGGCTCTGTGTTCCTGTTTAGATGGGAAGCAGCAACATTAACAATGACCCCTTCCAGAGAACATTTTAAAGGCGAGTAGATCACTGCAAGTACTTTTCATTCGTGCCTCTCATTCCTCTGGAGTCCTTTCCACCACTCCATGAGCACTGAGGGAAGGATTGCTTTGAACTCACTGAACAAAACAAGCCAGAGTTTGGTCTCGGTGCTGGCGTTGGCATTGATCCCACCAAATCCAGGGTTACACTTCTCCAGCAACAGCCATTCCATCCTCAGCGAGCAGCAGCAATTTCCTCTGGTCACAGCTCCGCAGTTTCTCTTCTCCAAGAATTCAATTTTCAGTGCTGCTGGCTTTCCAAACTGTGAGTCCCGGCAGCTTTTATCAGCCCCTGGAACATGTTCGACTGTAATTTGCAGTTTGGAGACTTAGCAAGGTTTCTAGTTTGCTTCCGGGCCTAAGTGTAGCATCTACAAATTGCCTCTTGAGAAAAGGTAACAAGCAGTGTCTAAAGGAAGCGTGGATTTGATTTTTTCTTAAAACATTCTCAGTCCCGAGCAGGAGCTGTGCTGATTTGTTTCCAGTGGAGATGCCAACCTGCTGATTCTTCTGCTGGGGAATGCCAAGGGCAAAACAACAGGTCACTGAGAAATCACTGGGTTTGTCTGGAGCTACAGAAAGAAACTGGTTGTGAACTCGGATCCCCCGAGATCCCAGCTCCGTTCCTGGCCTCCCCACACAACCACAGGCAAATCACTTCATCTCACAAAATTCAGCTCCCCTGCTGTGAAGGATGAGAAGGGCTTTGTTCCTCCAGGCCCTTGTTTGACGTTGCTGTGCAGACTGCAACCCCTGTGAGGCACAAACTCTTGCTCTTCCCTTGTATGTACAACTGCTTTTCTTTTTTTTTAAACAACCACCAAATGAATCCATGATCCCAAAGACTTGGGAGAGGTATCTGGAAGTACAGCAGAGTGAGTGCGGTGCTCTCCTGCATTGCCTGCAGCCTTTGCTCAACTTCCAAGCAACTGCCCCAGCAGCCACAAACCTCAGGAGCCCCAGGCAGGCTGCAGCTAAATTTAGATCCTCTCTTCCGTGCTTCAGCTGGGATTTTCACAGATTGATTTCTCTCCCTCAGAGGGATCCCTTGTTTGCCTGGTTAGTTATTACGCTCCTGCAGGGAGAAAGGGCCCTGTTTGCACTGAGAACACCAGACAAGCTGCTCTGAGCAAAGCAGAGAGTGCCAAGTCCCTCCATCAAAGCATCAAGGCCAGAACCTGTCCCTGTGTGTGCCAGGAACCACGTGAAACCATCCCTGGTGCTGCTGAGCCTCAGTGCAGAGCCAGGGAAAGCCAGGAAGAGCAGAAATCCTGACCCAGGTCCTGTGGGGTGCTTTGTGCCAAGGCCAGCTCTCCCCTTTCCCCAGGGTCACACGAGCCATTGAGAGCTCACTCAGATGTGTAACCCCATCCCCTGCAGCAGCACTTTCTGGAGGACTCCAATTATCAAACCTGAGACTTGGCCCTTGCCAGATCAAAAAAAAGCTCAATGAAACTGAAACATCTTTGCCCTGGGGCCACTTGATGCTTGCTTAACTGCATCACTCCATTAAGGATGATACAATTTAAGGCTGAAAGTCTGGTTTGCATTAAGATTGATAGCAGCTGGTTAGCCATATTCCTTGGATATTAACAGCAGAGCTTTATCCTGGTGATTTCTCATTGCTCCTAACAAGATGAAGGACTCCAGGCTCAGCAAGCAGGAAACCAAGTTTGACTATTACCAGCAATTAAAGAGTCAAGAAAGAAGCCAAGATCACTCCGCATCAGCAGCCAGACACCCACCAGATGCAATGATTTCCAGAATCCCATGCACATTTTACCCAGGTTCCAACCTAAGCTGTGAAACAACATTTCAAAGACAATTAAAGCATCATAAGCAATCGTGTGTGAATATTCCTGAATGCAGCTACTAAATAAGAAACAATGACAGATCAGCAAAGGAAGAAATCATAGTTTAATCTAATCTTTAATGGGTGTTTATTAACTAAATGATTACCCCAATTTAGAATGAGCCACTTGTTACAGACTGAACTATATCACAGTTTTTGCCATATTGGATCCAAGGCTCAGCATTCAACAGGTTTCTGGGCAGTGAAAAGGAGATTCATGTACAGACTGACCGTGCCTGATCCTGCTGGAACATCCTGTGTTGACTAAATCATCTGGACAGAGGCCACTGGCACAGACTGGGAAATGGGGCAGCAAACCAAGGAGTCACAGTTAAAAATGGGGGTAATATAAGAGCACAGAAGAAGTGAAAAAAAAAATTCATCCAGCCCCACGTTTGGGGGGGTAACAGACAGAAATATTTAGAAAAGCAGTCCCTGGAGGAAGAGGAATGGCTGTGTCTGAGAGAAGACCAAGGGAGCCAAGGTCTGGTGGGTTGCTGGCGAGAGATTTGAGTCGCTCAGGCTGAGAAGGCAGAGTGGGGCAGGAACTTGTGGGTGGAATTTGGACATATTCACTGTGAGAAATGATGGAAAAGGTTACCTGTCAAGCACTGCTGCTGTTTCCTGCAGCCATTAAAGCAAGGCTGAACACCCTGGTGAAAGAGAGACCAGCTCAGCAGCCCCCCGGGTCTCCCAGGGGTACACAACACCAAGGAAGCCTCCCCTGCCCACCAAACCCCCAGCTGGAAGAGCTGCAAGCCCACATTACAGAGCAGCAGTCAAACACCTCTGACCACACTCTTACAGCCCATGAGACAACCAGGATGGCCTCTGGCCTCAGAACTATAAGCCCAAGCTCCTGCTCAGTGCTGCAGCTGATCAGTTTCAGTTTATCTGCAAAAAGCCCCAGCAGAGGAGCTCAGCAGTGGCTGGGGCAGAGCTGGCCAGCTCTGGGCCCTGCTCTCTGCTCGTGGCCACGAGCACAGGCCTGGCAGGGGATAGATGGCAGCGCTTAACTTCACATTAGAGTGGGTAAGCGCTGCATAGAAAAAGGGTCTGATCTTACATCCAAACCCTGCAGGGATAGGGCAGGAATTTAACTCAAGAGAAAGAGCAGCGTTCACCCACCTTTCATCCCCCTCTAATATGCTCTGTCTTTCCAGACAACTAATTCTGTTCTCTCAGGGATAAGCCAACATCTTGCTGGGTTATTTTTAATCCTCCTCAGCTACCCAGGTGGACAACTGTATTTGTGGAGAGCTCCCCAGGCAGGCTCAAACACACTCAATTACTGAATCCTCAGGTCTTGGACTCCAGCTCCTGCTTCTCCAGAGGTATATGTGTCACTGCCTCCTCAGGGCCTCCAGCCTGACTCACATTCCTTCTTCCTGGAGCTCACTTCATTAACCAGCACTACCTACCTCTCACTTGATTGCTTCTTTGGCTTTAAGGGTGTCTAAGCTAAGGGTTTATCAAAGCAGATCATCCACAGCTGGCTCAGTGCTGCAGCAAAACGCTCACAAATGGCCCAGCTGGAATTCAGCTTTTGGTCTCGCACCTGCCCAGGTGTCTCAGTGCCTTTGTGGCATTGCCTTGACATTGGCCCAAGGTCTGAGGTGGGGGCTCAGTTCTGTCCTCTGTGCACGGAGCAAAGGCGCTCATTTGCATGAGTAACCACCCACCACGCCAGGCCAAATATTGTCCTTGTTTTCATTAGAAGATTAATTTGTGCTTGGGAAGAAAAGATTAAAGCGAGTTGTCTTTACTGCCCAGATGGAGGAGGAAGAAAATTGCTTTTGCTGTGTCTTCAGCGGTGGATTCAACCTCTCCATGCCCAGTGCTGTACCACTAACTCATGGTGCTTGGACACAAACAGGACACCCTGGGATAACAAACAGCCCCAGATGGTTTGTGTCTGCAGTATCGCTCATGTCACACCTCGATGGATTGTCCTCCAGTCAGATTTATCACCCCAAAGCAAAATGGCTAAAAGGTAATATTCTGGGGCATTTTTTTTCATTTAAGGAAAAAAAAAAAGAAGAGTGATTTATATTAGGGGGAAAAGCCTGGAAGGACACCACTTTCTTTTTGCTGTTGTACAACCAAGGACCTGATTGAGCGCTGGTGTTGGTTAAGGCATTGTGGCACCTCATGCACCACTACAAAGATTGTTAAGCCTCTACATCTTTTCCTAGTTGGAAAAAATAGGAGATCTGTGCGTTTATTTCAAGACAAAGATTTTTTTTTGGTAGGTATAACTGCCGAGATCCAAGAGACACTCCCACCATCAGCCAAGGCAGAGAGGTTTGCATCAATCTGTTGGTCATGGGGGAGCTCATCATAAATCCCAACTTCTGGCACGAGCTACAAGAAGTTTCACCCCAAGGGCAGCACTGTGTGTGATACTGTGACCCTTGGCTTTCATGTGCATATTAACACATCCCACATGTCTTTGGAAAAGGCTGCTGAGCAGCAAAGGACATTTGGAACTGCTGTACAGCAAGACACAGACATTTGCTGCTGTGCGACTTGCAATGCATTCAAATAATCACACGATCAGAGATGCAATCCACTCACCCTGCCTGAGAGAAGAGGAGGAATTGTTTGAGAGAATTCTCTGATGATCCCATAAGGTGACACCACCACAGGGCTCCTAAAGCCAGCAGAGGAATGTGGGGTACTCAGGAATAGCTGTTTGTGTTTGCTAATAAACAGTGAGCCAGCACAAGCACAGGACAGACATCCAGGGATGGGACCCTCTCCAACGGCCCTCTGCTGCCAGGGAATCACCCTCTGAACTGAATCCTCAGCCTTGACACCTCCCAGGAAAAGAGCAGGAAAATCAGAGCTTCATGTGAGCTTTTAGGAAAGGGATTTACTGCCAGTTTCTTTTCTGAGTCTTCTGCTTTCCTTCTTGCTGCAGTCCCGGTGTGGCAGAGAGGAACATGACCCTTTTCTTCACTTGTCCTTTTCCCAGTGACCACAGCAAGCACAAGGAAGTTCAGATTCCAGGGCCAGTTTGGGCTGTTCAAGAGTCATCAAGTGTCTTCCATGAAGGGAGCAGTTTGGGGATGGGCGGGATCGAGTGGCAGGACACAGGGAGCAGTGACACACAACAGAACAGCAGTCAAACACTGGACTGGCCAAGCAGACAGACAGACAGACAGACAGACATCTGCACTGCAGTGTGGAATGGAAAAGCTGGATGTTAACACCTGCACCATTTGGACATTGAGGGGAAATCCTGTCTCATCAGAAGGTTCTTAAAATCTAAAATCTGCTTTTCCTGAGTACAAACTACAGACAGTATGCCCACAGCACAAACTGCTCTGTGCCAGAGGCCCACAGCCACTTCTCAGAGCCTTCCTGCCAGTGTCAGATGTGTCCTAGATACACCAGATGTGAGCTCAGACCATGGCAAGAAGGTCAGGACTGATGTGAACTTGATTCAGATCTCATGGGAAGTCGGTCTGGAAAGCAGAGGGAGAGAAAGCTGCAGAGCTGATGAGCTTGGAGCAGCCTGTGTTGCTAAGGAGACACATCACAGCATCCTCCAGCTGGAGTTTCCTCAGTGATGAAGGGCTCCATGCCCAGGAACATCAGCTCAGCCCCAAGGGGATGAAGCCACCATTAGCCAGGGTCAGGTTAATGTCATGGCAAGGTCCTGGCAGGCAGGGGCAGATGATGTCCCAACCAGCTGGACCCAAGGGAGCAAACCTTCAGCAGGCACTAAACCCAGCCACAGCCATGAGTCTGGTACAGACCCTCTGCCTGAGGCTTCAGAGCAGGATTTCACATGATCTCATCTTCCTCTCTGCTGAAGGTCACGAGTTCAGTCCTCAGCACCTTGGTTCCCACAGCTGGAGACAGGACAGAGCTGATGGCAGGACAAGCCTTGTGAGAAAGGCAGCACTGGCCATCTGGCAGGGTGGCTTTCTGTGACATCTCTCCTGGCACAGCAAACTGTGACTCTGTGAGGCTTCTCCCACCTGCTCCGTGGCTCTGCATGGCTGGTTATTAACGCTGCTGCCAGACCAGCTTCTCCGAGGATTTGCTTATCTCCTGCAGTGGCTGCTTTGTGAACGCCTGACAGCTTTCGGGATTGCTGCTGGAGATTCCAGGAGGAAACTGGAAGGTGGAATCAGGCTAAGCTGTTTCCCTGTTCATACAGCAGCTTCAGTTCTCAGCCATCGGGAGCAAGAGGCTGTGGATGGATGGACACCACCCCCAGGCTCTGTGGAGCCTCTCAGGACACTCCCAGGAGCACATCACACCCAGGACCAAAGCCTCAGCCCCTCAGGCTGGAGCCAGGCTGCTCTTGGATGAGAAGAGGAGCTCTGCAGGACAGTGCTGTTGTGTGGAACAAGTCAACCTTGAGGAAATGCAGCCTTGTGTCCTGCCTGGCCCTCAGCAAGTGGGGCCTGGGCTCTCACAGGGGGTTGGGTTGTGGGTCTGGAACAGGGCCCAGCCATGGATAGGGGTTGGACCCCTCCTGGAGCTCTACAAACACAACAAACAGGCAGCTCTTGGCTGCCAAACACAGACTGAGGGCTTCCAGTGGGAAACTCAACTTTGGTCAGCCTTTCCCAAGCTTTGTTGGAATGGATGCTGCAGATCCCAGATCCCACTGCGCCTCACACTGAGGCGCTGCCTCAATGCAGCCAGCACGAAGGCCCTGCCAGCCACAGGGCACGAGGGCTTCATCCAGTCGGTCCTGTCCCTCTGCCATTGCCCCACAACCACTGGCTTGCACAGGCAAACAGAACTCAGCAAACCCTCGAGCCACAGGTGGCTGCAAAGTGCTCTGGAAATTGCCAGCTGCTGGGACAGGGAGTTCCCCGTAAATGTCTTTTTAAAAATTGGTTTAATGAGGGGAAGCGCACTCAGCACTCACAAACTCTGGCATTTTTGTGTTATTGGTTCCTATTTCATCTATTATTTACAGAAAAAAATCTATTTGGGAAAAAAAAAGAAGCCCTCTCTTCTGAACTCTTTCCAGGACTGACTCAGCAACTTAATTTTTATGCTGGCTACTTTCTTGCTTCTCTTCTCTTTATTGCTAATTTTTTTTAATTTTCCACTTAAAATCCTTATTTGCATGATAGGTCTATCCAGCCTTGAGGAGATTTTTCTTGTCTTTGACTTTTATCTCATTTTCTCTTCACTTTTTTTTTCAATTAAAAACCAGCTTTGAATTAGTTCACTGAAGCATTCCCTTTCCCATCTTCCTCTTCCCCATGAGGGCTCCTCCCACTCTACTCCTGCTGGATCCTTCTGCAATCTCAGCACATTGGCATCACAGGAACAAAACTCCAGCCTAGAAAAGTGCAGATTCACCTCTGGAAGTCAAGTGCTGACGGATTCCCAAGGACATCCTAGCACCGGTATCCCAGGAAAGACTGGCTTTGGCTCTGGACTGGCCTGAGGGCTGCCCCAGGGGAGTTGTGCAGTTCAGTAAATCCCGTTACTATGCAATAAACCCTAACCCAAACCTAACTGACCCCTAACCCCAACCCAAGCCAAACCCTAACCCCATCCCTAACCCTAAACAAAACCTAACTCCAACCCTAACCCTAACACTAACCCTAACTCTTTACCATGCAATAAAACCTACAACCTAACCTTAAATAAACCATAGCCCAACCCAAACCTAACCCAACCTTAACCCAACCCTAACCATAACCCCAATCCTAACCCTAACTCCAACCCTAATTTTTATTTTTGGGGTGGTTTTGGTGTCATCTTCCATGCTTTTAAAGCATTTTCACCTCAGCTGATCAGTCAGGATCACAGCCTCTCTGCTGTGCGGAGGAACAACTTTAACAGAAGGAATGAGCCTCTCTTCCCACTCCTCACCCTGCCCTGGCACAGCTTTTTGGGAAAAGGAAGCAATCCCTATCAGGACAGCTCACTTGGCATCTGCTCCGATCCTAATGAAAGGGATGAGAGAGATTTGTCTTTACAAACAAACCGTGGGTCTGCTGATAGGTGAAGATAGATACTGAGAGGTGAAAGAAGCAATGGGAAGAACCAGAAATTCCATAGGAAAAGAAAAAAGGGAAGGAGGTCTGTATGAGGCGATTCAGGCAGTCTGTACCTCTCAAGTACCTCAGCCAGTGGGGAAACAGAGAGGGAAATGTGGCTGGGAAATGAGGATAAAAAGGAGGGTGCGTCCTTAAAAATTTGAGAGACCCCAGGGGAATGTCCCATGGCCTCTCCCTTTATTCGAATAAAGTAACAGGACTCCTCTGTCTGCTTTTTGGACATAAACCTGTGGTGTTTGTGGATTAATTTTCCTGACACTACTGAGCCCCAGTTCCACATGTGCTGTGCCACGGCCTCCAGCGATGCTGCAGACGCTGTTTGCAGAAGGGACACTGCAAACGCCTCAGGAAATCACGGGCAAGGCACGACTCCGGCAGCCACAAATCAAACTGGCACCAATCTGATCTCGGGTGAGTGGCTCCCTGCTCACATTAGAGTGAGGCAGCTCACAATATGACTTTAAATTTGCCAGGTATTTACTGAAAAATACGGAGAGCTGATTGCTTTCTTTGCTAATTGTGGAACGCTGTAGAGACCCGCCGGGCCTTAGGGAAGGAGGGAACAAAGGGTTACATGGCTCGTGTGCCTGCTGAGGCATCAGTGGTGTTCCTTCCCTTGTTCCCACTCTGGAAATAGCTGCTGTTGAGCAGTAATACCAATATTTTTCAGCTCCATTTAATGCTAGCAGGATCATGCCTGCATTGAGGTCACCCGAACAACTGCAGTGTTTTGGAGAGGGAGATCCGTGTTGGCTTTCATTGTCTGTCAGGCGTACCTGGATCATCCCAGCTGCTGCAGCAGGGAAAGCCACACAGGCTAAAAATGAGCTGGCTTTTCCAAAAGAGCTGTGTAATCCCACTGCTGCCCCAGGGAGACTGTAACCACCAGAACACGGCACCAGGAAAACGTACAAGGATAAGGAGCAGCCCAAACATCTGGGTAGCTCTCCCTGACAGCAGCCAAAAAGAGGTGTCTGGGAAAAGCACGAGTATTAATAGCAAACACATCATTTTCCCCCAAACAGCCTCTCAGATTCCAGCTTCTGTGTCTCATTCAGAGTTAGGCAGCGCTTTCATGTATTTAGTATCTCTAAGCAGATTTCTCTGCCATTAATCAGTGTGACATTCCCTGATATTGTATAAACCATCCTGCAGCGAGGAGTTCCTCAGCTGAACTATCAGTGCCAGCACCAACCTCCTTTCATTTCTTTTGATGCTGTCACCTACAAGGGGAAGCTTCCCCTGGTGCTTTCTAGTTCTTGTGCTAGAAGTGCACATCCAATGCCTGCCCACCCTCCACAGGCTTCCCCTGACTCCACAGCCCTTCCTCACACACCCCTGCCATCAGAACTCTCTCAGCAGGTGGAGGCCTCAGAGCTGCCTGCTCACCCCTCGCACAGAGGATGTTACAAAACTCTGAAATTCTCCCAGTTATCCTGGATCTTTTTTGAAATGGGAAGCCCAGAACTGCACAGTGCAGGTAGGCTGCCAGAATGAACTGACTTGGCAGCAGTTTCCACATGCCTGCTCCACGCTGTGTTCACTCCTGACACGTCTTTGCTGGGAAGAGAAGGGATCAAAGTGGGAGATGCATCTGAGCTCCGCCAGTTGCTGCCATTCAGGAAAAGGGGCTGGACAAGATCTTCCTAAACAAAGGCTAAAAAATCAGTGTCCCAGACACAAAACAAGTCCCCACAATCCTGGGCCCAGCCCCAGCCTCCATTATTTTGGGGCAGGAGAGGAGGAGAGAGACAGAAAAGGATTAGCTACGCTTGGCTGAATAACTGGCGTGATCCAATTAGAGGCCTGTTCTAGGAACATGGACACAGCTAAGGAGAGGTGAAGCCAACTGAATCCTGTCCCTGCCCTCCTTTCACAATGGATGCCAAGTCTGGACTCCTCAGCACAGCTGCCCATCACTCAGCTCCCCACCAGGCACAGCCAAGCGTGAAATCCTGGCCGCCAGAACGGGGAGCACAATCACCCACCACGGACCACAAGCAGGAAGAAGCAGATGGAGAAGCCAAACCTTTCCCCCAGCCCCCTTTCCATGGGAAGCAGTTGCCCACATCCTGCCAGGCAGTGCCAGCACGGAGCTGGCACTTCATTACCCATCTCCTGCCCAGCCCTTTGCCATCATTCCCCGCTCCTGCCGTGCCTCTCCCTGGAAGCTGCTGCTTGGCCAAGCACAAGAGGCTCTCTGAAGAGAATCAGCCACGTGTCATTATCAGCTGGCATCTGCAGCCTTATCGAGTGTCTTTGGAAAGCTCCTCAACTCAGGGCAGCCTCCACCTTTTTAATTTCTAAAAGGCTGATGCTAAGTAATTGTTTAATATCTCCACAGCATTTGCTCCCCTTTATCTCGGGATCCCTGCTGCAATTCATTGACGGAGCTGTCTTTTCTCTTTCTCTATTCCACCGTGGATGTATTAGAAAATGCTTTCATTGTGGGCAGAGATACTTGCTGCTAATTGATGCTTATTATTCCTTTTAAGCCTGTAATTGCTTTCTCTTGTCTAAATTTACTTCTTTCTCCTCCCCCCAACCCTTCCTCAAATTGCTTTGGTTTTCTCTTCTAATCAGCCCAAATCCTGGTGTTCCAAAGATTATCTGAACAAGTGCCAAAGGTTTTGCTGTTGCTTTGACATGCTGGCTTTTCACATCTGTGCAGTTTACCTCAGCTCCTTGAATATTTACAGGCAAATTGGGTGGCCTGCAACTGGTAATCTCTCAACTGCCTTAATGAGGGCAGATTTTAGGTGTCAGCATCCATGCAGACTTTTGATTAGAAGGCTACAAAGGGTCCTTAGAATTATCTCTTGCACAACACAGGATTTCTGAGTCAGTTCTCTCAGCGGATAATGAAACAAATGGAACAAGTGGAAGGAAATGCAATTTTGTTTGGAACTGAGAGAGAACCTGTTTTTTCTGATAAGCTCTGTTTTTTTTTCCCCCAGACCTTTACTGGACTGACCCAAAGGAGTCTCCAGCCCATCACTCCCTGGAAGACCATACCGCCCCTCACTGAAGCCTTCCCAGCCATACTTATCCTGATTTACTTCTTTAAAATTTTCCAAAGCCCATGGAGGTCTCTAACTCTGTTCCTTATCTTAATTCTCATGCTGCGTCCACCTGATCCTTAGGGCTGAGCTCAGCAGCTGCTTTGAGCCACACAAGTTCTTCCCAGGCTGTTCCATTCCCCACAGGCAGCACAGGAGCTGTCCAGGCTGCCAGGACTGGGTGCAAAGCAGAGCTTTCCCTGCACTGAGTCTCTGCTCTTCACCCAGGATTATCTCCAGAAACTGAACTGAGGGGAGGGGACGCAGGAGGAACAGGAAGGATGATGAGCACAGGAAATCTCCCCTCTGGGTTGACAGGAACGAGTGAGTTCTGAACATTCCTCGTCAGGAAGCGGGGACACGGCCGAACTCAGACCCACCCAGCAGCACTCCCAGCTGGCCCAGGTTTGCTCCCAGAATGGCTTCTGGGAGTGCTTCAAATCCTTCCATCCTCACCCATCATCCATCCCCTGGCTTGTGTCTACACTGCAATCTGAGAGCCAGGACAGCACAGCCCACCCAGGTCCCTATGGGGGTGAAGCCACAGACTCCTGAAGTGCCTGGTGAGCAGCTGAGTCCCAGCCACAAGCAGACACCGCATAAATATCCCCTGCATCCCGAAGCACCACGCTGGAACACGGAGGAATGAGAACAATTACTATCACACAGCAACATTTACTGTTGGGAGTTTGCTGCATTTCATTTTAAACAAGTTGCTTTTGCAGCTCTAGTGACCTGAGGAGCCAGAAATATGAACATTAACAAAGGAAACAAATAAATAACGCATTCCAATTACAGCTTTAATAAGATGCAATGTGCTAGAAGTCCATGCGGATGCAACAGTAATTTCTAATTAAAAACACGCAATTAATTATTAACCTAAAAAAGTTCTAGCATTATTCCAGCGTGCTCAAATCAGAGTGTGCCCGCCGAGTGAATTCAGGATTATGATTGTTAATGCTGGGGGTGTTCTTCTGTTGGCTTGTTTCTCATCTCATCAAGGGAAAAGGTAATTTTCAGCCAGCAGAACTGCACAGCTGATTGGAGGCCATTAGGAGCTGCTGAGCTCCATCCCCCTCACCCTGCTTTAAAGGACCACACCTCTGGTTCCTGAGGGAAACCTTCTTTAATCCCTCCCAGACGCCTTTGGGAGCTGCTCAACAGATCCAAATCACACTGGTGGAGGGAGCCCCTTCAGTCCGAAGCATCCATTGAGCATTTCAGAACACAAAGTGCTGCTTGGGAACATGAGCTCTTCCATGCAGGAAAGGGGAACTGGTGAGATTATCCAGCCTACGACCACACAAACTGGGAGTCCTTGAGAAGGGAGATTGCTCAGGGCACCGTGGGTTTGCTGTGCATCTCCAAGAGATCCTAATTTCTTCAGGAATTAGTAAGGAAATCTGTGGCCATTGACCACTGGGCCCATGTCCAGTGTGACTGATGCCAAGTGAGAATTCGTTACCCATCAGCTGCCTTTCCACGGAACAGAACGATGCCAACAAATTTAAACCGACCCCAACCCAGCAAGATACAAACAGATCAGATAAGGAAGAGGATTGGGCAGGTAACTGGCAAATAAATCTGTGATTGAGGCACTTCCATGAAGCCTTATCCTTCCATGGAGCCTGAAAGTAAACTGGGATGTTTGCCCTTGAAGCATGAAGCTGGTGGCAGAGTAGATTCCTCTGACTGGTATAAAATGTGTCAAAAAAATTAAAAACCAGTGGCTCTGGGCTGCTGGAATAAAGCACCCTCGGGAGAGGCCTGAGGCACTGAAAATTTGGAGTCAGACATCAATAGCCTCACATTTTAGAGCAGGGGGGCAGATTCAGCCCTGGTGGAAGTGAGCAATTTCAAACCACCAGACAGCATAGCCTGATGGATCAAAGATCGGATTGAGGCTTAGCAAACCAAAGCTGATTTTTCAGCTCTCCCAAGTAATCTGGCTTCTCTCTGTGCCTTTGCTTCAAGCTCAGTGGAACAATAGTGTCCTTCCCTGTGCACAAAGCAGAGCACCTGGCAGCGTGGTCCTGCCACAGCACAGAGATATTAATAGAGGAGCTGCGCTTCTGGATTCAGTTCCCTGTTTTGGATGAAGATGAAAACGAGCTGAACTGTGAATCCAGCTAACAATGGCCAAAAGCTGCCCGGCTGGAACACGGCGTGATGACAATCCTCAGAACGCCTGGAGAGATCTCCTGCCAGCTGAACAGCTTTTCTGCAAGACAAAGGACAGCTTTAGGGGGAAAAGGGGAGCCTGAACAGGAAGGATGGATGTAAAAAAGCTGGAGAAATAGCTGAGGGACTCTGTCCTCCCTATGGAACCTGCTAGAGACCAGCACACAGCCATTCAACAGCCACACACAAACCCAGCACTGCAGCTGCTTGCCTGGGCAAGGTTGTTGGCAGATTAATCCTTGGAAGCTCCCAAGGAGCCTGTCAGCACTAACACAGCGAGGAAAGCAGGGAGAAAGGAGATGGGGACTCAGTGTGCCTCAAAACTCACTGATTTCCATCTGTGGGGCCAAGTGGTCACAAAACCTGGAGAGCTCTTGGAAATGCCTTGTGCTGAGCATGTCTGAGCTTAGGAAGCCCACACAAGGCATTCCCAGCAAGTCCCAAGTCCTGAGCTGTTTTCCATGCCACATGGAGTCCCAGGAGGGGCAGCCTGGAGTCAGCCCAGGAGAGCTGTGGCTTGTTCAGCCACTTTCTCCAGTGAAGACCTTCACCATCCGATGGATTGCACCATCTTCTGCCCAGATTTAGCAACTTTGCAGCTGTCTGGAGACCATACACCGTGGATGTAGGATGTGATGTGTTTCGCACCTCTTTGGGATGGAAACTTGTTATGGATTTGGGATAGAAAGTTATTTTGGATTTAGGAAGGCAAGTTAGAGTCCTGCTACCAATAATGGCTCTTGCACACCTGCCTACTTGAGAACTTTCTGCTGAGTCCTCCTACACAGGACACGAGAAATTCTTTCCACACTTTCCGCTTCTGGGGGTAAAATTACACAGGAAAGTTACCTTTTTGAGTCTTTAAGAGTGCACAGAAACTTGCCACTTTCCACAACACAACCCAATAACCAGCAGAGCGGCACAAAACTTTGCAGCATCTCTAAAGCATTTTCCCTCTCCACCCAGTGCTTTCCATTATGACCCATTTTCTGGCTTTTTTTTTCCCCTTCTCTTATTTCAAGTCAAAGCATTTCGACACCCTGCCCTTTGTGAATGTTGTGTGTCAGAAGATCTACAGGGATGGCAAATCGTGTTTGCTTCTGTCTAATCTGTGCAGGCAGCTGGGCCACTTCCATCTATAATTGGGTGCCTCTGGGGGAGTGTCACTGTCACAGCTGCAGTGGTGGGCACCCCTGTACTGCAGCAAGCCAGCACAACTGGTGGGCTAAGACAGAGGAGCTGACCCGGACCTCAGTGTTCTTGCACCTAAAAATAGGAGAAGATCAACCTGAAGTTGAATTTAGGAGAAGGAGAGTCAAAAAAGTCACTTTTTTTGAAAGCAGCAAGTAAAAGTCAGACTGTGTCAGAGCTGATGCTCAGACAGTGCAGGAGAGCAAAGCCAGGCTTACACCAGGAGACAGCTGGTGACAGTGTCTGCACCACAGTAATCTGTGTTTACAGCAGGGCCACCTTTGGCTTGGAAATGGCACTTAAATAGCAACTGGTTTGTTCTCCTTGTTTGCTTTAAACCTGTATGTAATCACCTCCACGGCTGCTGCCTGCCATTCTCATTTGGTAAATGAGCAAACCCAGATGTCTCAGCTTGTAAATAAGGGAACACGTAAAGCAAACCACACACCAGCTTCATAAAGACCTCTCTTAGATGTTTCAGATTTACTCATTCTTTGGGGTTTTGTTTTTCTTATTCAAAAAAACAAGGTTCCTCCTCCCTATTTTCTCTTGCCACGTGTGGCAACTACTCAAAAACATGAGGGGAAAAAAAGCAGCTTTGTTGAACACAAAACAAACAAGCATTTGCATTTGGCAGTTCCCTTTGTACAAAGCAAGGCCTGTGTGGGATTTCAGAGGGAAGGGGGATTTGTCAGGTAGGCAGGAGCTCAGAGCAGCACTAACATGTTCTGACACCCTCGCTTCTGTTTCCCATACGACAGCCTTGTTTTACACAGAGATTTGAAGCATTCAGGCCTTCCCTGCATGAAGGGACAGAAGTATCCATGGCTCCAGGGCTTTTCAGGGAGACCTGAGGTTCTGTGGGGAGGCAGCTCAGCACAATCAGGTCATTTGGGATCACCCTGCTCAGCCGAGGCGGGATGGGCTGGGAACGCAGCCTGCACGAGGTGTGAGGGGGGTGCAAACCAGGAGAGGTGATCCAAGGAGAAAAGGATGGGCAGAAAGCCAGGAAGGGCAGATTTCCACATTGCCTGTAGCCCCCAGTATCTGCTGGTTCTCCGTGGATTTGTTCCTAAGACTGGACGCCTTTGAAGGAAGGAGAAAGTGACCCCAGCCCAGAGGCATTAGAGCGAGAGGAACACCTAAGTCCAGGATAAGTTCTTTCTAATAACCCATATCACACACCAGAGTTTCTTATTGCAAGTGCACAAATACATGAAATAAAACCTTTCTTCATACCTGCAGGCTTCCCCATCCCAACAATCCCTCTTTTTCTGAGCACAGTGTTCTTAAGACACTTTAAACCCTTGTTATTTGTTATGCACCATTATAATCCCCTTCTATCTCTGCGTTATTGGCAGGGATTTGGAGTCTGAACACGCAGCACAGACTTTGATGCCTTGCTGAGACATCTTGTTACTCACTGTGTAAAGAGAGAGGAGCAGCTGGGCCCAGCCCTGGCTGTGAGGAGACCCAGGACAGGACATGGGAGAGCTGGGATCGCACATGGTCCAGAGGAGCAACAGCTCCACGGAGATGGAGCCAACTTGGAAGACAAGGTGGGCCCACCTCTTAAAAAAAATCCTGTTTAATTATTTCTGAAGATGACAAATGTTTCCCGAGAAAAGAAAGAAAATCTCAGGAAGAAAACTGTGATTCCTTACCAAAAATCCCAAATAAAATAACAACAACTTAGCTAAACACAAGAAAAATGTAGCAGTAAAAAGAAAAGGAAGCGCAGCCTGTGAAATCCTAAAAATGCAGAGACAGATGTGAAAAGACAGAAATTCTTCAACAAGGATATTTTTACAGAAATCTGTGAGGCTCCTAAACACGAGAGCCTGTTCCTTGTCAGTCACCCAATATGAGCAAAAAGCACTGAAGGGCTGCCCCAATTTTGGGGCAAAAGAGGAGCAGATGGGCCAATTTCTCACTGTGGTGATGAAGGCAGGGAAAGAGAAGGAAGGGAGGGATCTGCTTTGTGCTCAGCAGGCCACAGCCCCAATAATTTGAAAAGCTCCTGAGATGGCCACTAAACCAAAGAAAAAGGAAGGTAAAAGCTTTCAGAGAGAAATTGCAGCCTTGCTTCAGCCACTTCCAGCTGCTGGGCAAGTCTAGGGGTAAAAGTAGGACTCATTCCACGGAGAATCCTGCTGCATCCCACTAAGTAAAGGCAGGAATCAGCCTTAAAGCTGCCAAGGAACCTGGCTGGGCAGCGCTGAGCCCCGGACACTGCTCCAGCGAGGGGCTGCTGGCCAGGGCTCTCAGCTGCTTCGCTTTTGCTTTGCTGAGAAAGGAGCAGGTGTTGAGGAAAGGTTTTTAAAGGCCAAATGCTTGGAGTCCAAGCTCCTTCCTTGCCCACAAAACTGTTAATTTCTTTCCATTTCTTGAAGAGGGCAGGCAGAGCCCCAGCTGTGGAGTGTGACCAGGGAAGCTGTGCAGTCCTGCAGAGCTGTGGCCATCCCCCACTTCTGCAGAGAAATAACCCCCAGCAGCCTCAGGGGGAGAAGAGGGGGGCTGGAGTCACCTCCAAGGGGCTTTCTTGGGCTTCCCTCCAGGTGATTTTGGGCAAGATCCTTCTTTGTGCTGGCCAATGAATTGCAGGCTCTGATTGTAGAGATGATCAAAGAGTGGAGAGTGTGGGAGAAAGGGCTGTGAGTTCCCCGTCCCCAAGCACTGCTTGGGTCCGTACAGGGGGCACTGAACTGTAAAAATGAAGCAGCCAATGGTCAACCTGAGCTCCCCTGGGCCAGCAGCTGCACCAGGGTTTGGCTGCCAGCATTTACAAACACTCAGGTTCCAGAGGGTCTCAGCTAGGAAGAGACACTGGCGATGCATGTGCAGTGAGGCCACCCATTCACACCCCCATCCATCCCATCCCATCCCATCCCA